>CAWUFW010032155.1:0-14363 GCA_963921515.1 Calotriton arnoldi | reverse complement strand
CTTTGTTTTGTTGTGAGAGAGACAATTGTGCACTTTCAGTCTTAACACAGAGACATGGATTGAGTCGACGTCCAGTGGCATATTTTTCAGCTACATTGGACCCAGTGGCTTCAGCATTGCTCTGGCTGCTTAAAAGCAGTAGCTGCTACTTGTATGAGTCTGGAGCAAAGTGAGTCGATAGTGATGGGACATCCGGTAAAAGTTTTGTTCCACACTCAGTTGAGATTCTTTTGACAAGAACAAGAACACAGCATCTCACCCCTAGTCGATTGACTAAGTATGAAAGAGTGATTTTGGGAGCTGAGAACGTGACTGTGATAAGGTGTACGATCATGAACCCAGCTACCCTACTGCCAGACCCCTGCGATGAAGAAGTGAGAGATGAAAGTGATCATGATTGTTTGGACGTGACTGAGTTATGCACTGAAGCCCCGGCCGGACATAAAAGAGACACCTTGGAAAGAAGGCTGACCATGAGTTATTTGTAGACGGTTCCTGCCTCAGAACACAAGAAGGAGGACTAAGTGCTGCATATGCTGTTTGTAAAATATCTGGGGTAATTGAAGCATCCTGTTTACCTGGGGTCAAGTCTGCACAAGTAGCTGAATTGGTTGCCTTAACAATGACATGCAAAAAGGGGAAAATTGGAGGTAACCATATTTACGGACAGTCAATATGGGTTCGGGGTTGTGCAGACACGGCCAGCTCTGGATGCAGAGGGGAGTTTCTGACTTCTTCAGGATCTCCTATCAGAAACAGCAAAAATGTGAAGGATTTGTTGGAAGCATTGCACCATAGCCAAAAGAGATAGCAGTTGTAAAAATGCGCTGCACATCGGTCAGGAAATGACTATGTGACTGCTGGCAATAATTATGCTGATCAAGTGGCCAAATACTGTGCCAAAAATGGTGCACAGTCAAAATATCAACTTTTAAATATCGACCTACATTAATATCGAGTTTTAAATATCGTAGGGACAGAATATCGACATCAAGAATATCGGTGACCAGAATATCGACCTGAAGGTAAGAAATATCGTTTTTGTTAATATCGAAGTTGTTAATATCGATAGTAAAAATATCGATGTTAATAATATCGATTTTTATGTTAGTGTTATGTATTTTAGTATGTATTTTATATGTATGTGTTCCACATGTTTTGCTATGTTTTGTATTATTTTTTTAAATATATGTATTAATTGTTTAGAAGTTAGTAATTTTTTTAAAGTAAATTTTGCATTTTAGTACCGTAGCGTGTGTGGGTTTATAGGGGAATAGGGTGGGAAGTAATTTAATTATAGTAAATTAATTCATAATTTTTAGAAATTATAAATTATTTTTAATAAAATGTTGCATTTTAGTTCTGTAGCGGGTTGTGGGTTTATAGGGGAATAGGGTGGGAAGTAATTTAATTGTAATTAAGGGGCACATTACGATACCCGGCGTAAAAAATCCGCCAGGCATGGAAGCGGCAAAAATCCGCCCGCACACACCGCCTGAACACCGACCACGCCATTATGAGTACACAAACTGAAACCGCCATCGGCGGAAAAATCATACAAAATACCGCCCGCCATCGTCCGAGTCGGGAGTCAAACCGCCCGCCACGGACGGAAACACGCACGACAACACAAAACCGCCCGCCCTCACGGCCGACACACCGCACGTGAAATTACGATCGCACCGCCATGAGCGCGGAAAACAACAAAAATACCGCCCGCCAGCGCAAACAACGCCGATGAGAATCGACACGGCAGAAGCCATGGCGCCCACGTACCTGCACAGAAACCATCCGCACACAAAACCAATAGCACACAACATGGCCAACAAGTCCACACAGCAAGGCACGCACAAATACACAAGCACAGTACACATCCCGAAAACACCCCCCGGACAAACAAAAAATACAAAGGCCAGAACCCCAGACACAACACACCTGAAAACAACAGACCATGAGGACACACCCACATAGGTGAGTACAAAAGCAGCACTCCCACAGACCACAACCCCTTGCTACATTGCAAACCAGAGAGGAGAGGAGAGGACACAGTGACACAGCAAGGACAGCAGCACACCACAGAAACGCACACATCACAACCACCACCACCACCACCACCACCAAACACCGGCACCACAAACCCCTGCACATTACACAACACACACCGCACCAGCACCACAAACACCATGGCACCACAAAGGATGCCCAAGTTCACGCCCATGGAGCTGACGGTCATGGTCGACGAGATCATCAAGGTGTACCCACAAATCTATGGGAACATGGTCCAGCACACACCACTAGCCACCAGAAACAGAATGTGGACCCGGATCGTAGACCAGGTCAATGCAGTCGGGACCCTGCCCAGGAACAGAACCGAGATAAACAAACGTTGGAATGACGTAAAGAGCCTGGTCAAGAAGAAGGAGGGCAAAAACAGAGAGCTGGCTGCCGTCACTGGCGGAGGGAATCCCGCGCTCTTTAAGACCTTCAAAGCGTGGGAGGAGAAGGTGCGAGTCGTAATCCATCCGGAGATCCTCGCCGGATTAGCAGGGGGAGTGGAGGCTGGTAAGTACAAACTAATGTATACCAGCACACCGCTATGTACACACATGCGCAACCACCATGCCACAGCTCCCAGGGACAAACACCCCCATGTCCAGCACACAATACACAACACATCACACGCACATGCAACAGACACTACCACACACAGGCCAAACCGAACAACTGTAAGATGCGTGGGGACATGTGTACACTAAGCCAGCCACGTAACCACCAACAGGTCCCCAAATATGCCAGAAGCGCCACAACGAGCACCCACCACACCCATGTGTCCGCCACAGCTGCACTAACCGACAAGTAACAGGTAAGTGGCAGGAACACAAAGTGCAGTGGGTGGGACGGTGGACAGCTGAAGTACAACACCCACCAGGCCCCCACTCCCACAGACCAGCAAGGTGGAGCACTCCCCACACCCATGTGTCAGGCACAGCTGCACCAACCGACAAGTAACAGGTAAGTGGCAGGAACACAAAGTGCAGTGGGTGGGACGGTGGACAGCCCAAGTACAACACACACCAGGCCCCAGTCCCACAGCACAGCAAGGAGGAGCATCCCCCACACCCCACACCCACGTGTCAGCCACCGCAGTGCACAACGACAGCCGAAAGGCAGACATCACGGTCCACAGCAATCGGTGTCAGTGGGTGTACAGCCACCCCCACGACCCACTACACCCCCCCACCCCCACAGACCTGCAACATGGAGCACCCCCGCTAAGAGCCATGTGGCATCCAGTACAGTGCACGCACGAACAACTTGCAGGTGGGAAACTGGACAGGGCTGGATTACTGGAGGCATGAGGACCATAACACCACCAACACATGGGACATGTCACGTAGCACACGGACACGCAGCACCGCCCACCGTCACGAACAAGTGAACAATGTGCACACGGACATGAACAGCAGACTCACACCCCACATGACCCATCACAGACATAGCAACACCCAAGGAGCCACGTCTGCATGCACAAGCCACACTGAATATAGTCCCACACGGCAGCCACTGTGCAACTCATCACACACAACCGAAACACCATTGAAGTCCTGTCCATGTAGCCCCTACTGCCTGTCAACCACACACCCCACAACTACGCCTATGTAAGACAAACAACACTAGACGCAACAGAGCGGAACAACAGAAATGCACACGAACACCACTGAACCCATCAAACACACAGACACACCATGCACATACAACATACCATCCATCCCATCCGTCAGCCCCAGTCTCATGAAAGGCATGTCATCCGCACAGCTGCCACACATACAGCAGTCACGCTAAGACACATGCCCATGACCAACCATGTGCCAGAAGTCAATTAAGCGCACGACACACTGTGAGCAACAACACACAACATGGGCCACACCCCCCCGAGCACTGCAGTGATGCACATGGCACAGGGCAGCACGCACACCAAGGAGATGGGACAACTGCAATACGTTGGCTGGCACACAACTATCACTCACTCATAACGATGCGTCCAATGCCATGTCCAGTAACCACAACAGACAGCAAATATGCAGGGCATGTCAGGCATGCACACACCTCAGACCATGCACTGTCATGCTGCCACAACACATGTCACGTTCGGCACCCATGGCTCACAGCATGTACCCCAAAAGCATATACCCTCCCAAATGCGAATCTGGGGCATGGCCCCCATGTTGCCATATGCGTTCCTAAGCGTTCCATTTGAACTCCAAAAGCAAAGTACAAACCAGACCCAGGATGGGCCAGGAGCCCGCATACACCAGAGTCACAATGAGTAGGGGCAAAGCAACACACCCATCGGCATGGCCAATCCGTCCCATGCCACATGTGCACAGCACACAGTCCCATTGCCTAGCACACACACCTACAGATGCCACAGCCACACACTCGCCTCCGGGAAACCCATGTACGAGATTGCACGAACTGCCAATGTCAGACGACTAATACATACTTCGCCAGGTGCAACACAATAACAAATCTCATTCTCTCCACAGGTGACGAACTGCTGGACGCTGGGGATGGAGACAGCAGCCAGCACAGCCAGCCTACAAGCCCCCAACGAGGACACACGGATCTGGAGGATCTGTCCACCTCTTCGGACACGGACCACCAAGCTGGCCCATCTGGCGTGGCAGGGCCCAGCCGCTCCCCAGGACCCCTCCTACCCACCAACCCATCATCCAGGGATGCTGAACAGTCCCAGTCCCCTGCTGCCACTGTCGTTGCGGCCACACCCACGGTCATTGCGGCCACTACCACTGCCGCAACCGCCACCATCGCCGCACCGACCACCACCGCCTCCACCACCACCACGTCTTCGCTGGCACCAGCCCCAGCGCAGGTGGTGGCCCGGCCGACTGGATCCACCCTGGGAGCCACAGCGAGGACCGTGGTGAGCAATGTGGCTAGTGGGCAGGGCCGGTGGCAGCAGGACTGGTAGGAGGAGCAGGGTCAGGGAAACGCCAGCCTCCCCTGGGAGCCATGCCCTGCCTCAAATGGACAGAGTCCTTGGGGCCTATGAAGAGGCCCAAGGACAATGGGCCAGGTCTGCTACTGACACGCGGGAGGTGCTGGGGGTGCTGAGGTCCATGGACGCCCATATGGGCCAATTCGTGTCCCGTATGGACCAACTCGTGGACCTCATGGGCCAGCTGGTGGTGGCGGTGGGGTCACAGGCAAGGCCAGCAACACCACCTCCGCCACCACCTGCTAGGGCGCAGGCTCGGGCAGCAGTGTCCACTTCCCCTGCGTCCACAGCCAGTGAGCACACCTCACCCACCACCAGCAGGTCGCCACCACACACCCCCTCCCAAACGTGGAAGGGGCCGTCCGAAGAGGAAACAGATCTCCCGGGAGGACTTCGCACGCTCCAGTCGCAAGTGAGGCAGCCAGCCAGCCTTCCGCCAGCCTTCCTTGACCAGCCACTGCATTGACTTGCTCTACGATCCCACTCCACACAGCCATCTGGATGGCATGTGTGTGTTGGACTATGGACATAGAACCAGTGGGTACACCCTGATCATCACGCAGCCATGACCGACAGCTCATTGTCACTGCACGCACCACTTTTGTCATCACCTTACACACAATCACATGTCACAGTTTGTAATAAATGCACCTTTTTCACTAACTGCTGTTTGTGCCCTGTGTCTTTATTGTACGGAATACAACGGCCACCTTGGGCGGAAAGGCACCTGATGCGTGGCATGGAAATGGAATCCGGAGGGCCTGTAGGGACCTAGGGGTGGGAGACAGAACAGGAGCACATTCAATGAGTGTGTCACACACCCATCACACAGTACATGTCAACAACTACAAGCAATGTACACACATCGCACAGAGCAATAGGGCACAATGCCACAGCCACCAACAGTGGCATACTACCCTGGCCATGGAGCGTTGACACACTGCACGCAGTGAACATACGGCCACCCTGACACAGCACACACACACCTGCATAGATACAGACACATCATCCGTCGTACATGGACACTCACCGTCAAGTGAAGTAGCGGGCGATGAGCTGCTGGCGCACATTCCCAGCTTCCTCCTCTCCGCTGTCCACCTCACTCGAGCTGTCCTGGTCTGCGGGCTGGGGCCCTGGTTGATCTCCGTCATCCACAATGAGGGGGATCTGCTTCCGAATGGCCAGATTGTGCAGCATGCAGCACGCCACCACTATCTGGCACACCTTCTGTGGGGAGTACGCCAGTGCACTCCCGGTGCGGTCCAGGCACCTGAACCTGGACTTGAGGAGGCCAAAGGTACGCTCGACCACACGTCTGGTCCTCCCATGTGCCTCATTGTATCGATCGTCTGCTGGGGTGCGAGGATTCCTCAATGGACTGAGCAGCCATGCCCCATTCGGATACGCAGAGTCACCTGGGTGTGAGGGACACAGAGAACCGTTGCTATTCCAACTGGACAGGGGACAGCATCGCACAACCAGCACGCTACACCACTCCACATACTCACCGACAATACAGCCACGATCCTGTTGCAGATTGGCCATCAGTCGTGGCAAGATGCTGTTGCGCATTATGTGTGCGTCATGGGCCGAGCCTGGAAACTTTGCACACACGTGGGTGATCACCATGTCCGCAAGGCACACCACTTGCACATTCAGGGAGTGCGTGTGCTTCCTGTTGCGGTACAGGTGCTCAGTGGCCTGTGGTGGAACAAGGCCAACATGAGTGCAGTCAATGGCTCCCACGACGTGTGGGATTCTGCCAAGGGCATAGAATGCACCCTTCACTGCCGCCAATTCACGAGCCCTGGGGAATCTGATGTACCTGTTCCGGTACAGCATCATGGCTGCCAGTACATCCCTCAGCACCTTGCTGAACATGGGCTGGGACATCCCTCCTCCACTGCCCACTGTGTGCTGGAATGACCCAGTGGCGAAGAAATGCATGGCGGCCATCACCTTAGCCGTGGGGGTGACAGCAGTCGGATACACCCTGCGGGGACGGAGATGGGGCTCTAACATGGCACACAGTCGATGCAGAGTTGGCCTGTCCAGCCGAAACTTCCTGATTACCTCTGTATCGTCCATGTCCGCCAGCAATTGGTATGGGCGGTCAATGTTCGGTCTCCGCCTGGGTTAAATGGCAGAGGACACATGTCAAAGCAACACGGCACATAGCAATTTCGCATACACATCACTGACATGACTGAGCAAGCACATGAGCCACAGCCCAGCTGTCAAGCTGGGACGGCACGGCCACAATACACTTACACAGGTCTCCCAACAATGGCAATGGCAAGTGAGACATACCACTGCCATGTGCATGCACATGGGGATCTAGGCCCCAATGACTTGCGGGGCGTGCTGATGGGGACTGACTGCATATTCGGTCAAGCGGCAACGCCACGGCAACATGAGTGTCTGCTGAGCATGGTACTGCTTCCGAGGCTGGATGAGTATGGCACACGACGACGACGATGTGGGCACGGGCTGAGCGGCCAATACAAGTGGGACCTGTGGCACGAGGGGATATGAGACAGTAGTAGGTGTCAGCACTGCACCCTATGTACAGCACTGTACGGATCACAGCTCCCGAAACATTGACTGGTGTCCACATTGACAGCCCCATGCCAAGACGGCTGTGTGCTTGCAGTCACACGTCACAGGTGAGAGGTTACATTGCACGTGCCAGGTGGCAGTCGTACATAGTGGGAGCTGGCATGTGTGTGCATGTGTCTCCTGTTCAGGATCCACCAGATGGGCGCTGACTCTGTACTGACCATTGGACACAGCATGTTCCGTGGAAGGCTTGTGTGTGTGGGATGGTGGCACTGGATGTGCCTCCGTTGGGGGGGGCCATGCACAGGGCGGGTACGTCGATGATTGCGCATTGTTGGTCACGGTGGGTGCACCAGCTAAGATGTGTTGCCCTGTGTTCAATTCCTATGTCCGCATGATGATGGACTGTGGATGTGGGCAGACTACACATTGGTCGATGTGCTGTCTATATGCATGTGCCTTCACACCAGGCACAGCTGCCCCTGCACATGTGACCCCTGCTGGACTCGCTGCTGGGTCTGTGGAGCTGATGCACCTTCTGCGCGTGAGGCGGACAGCTCTCCTCACTTCCCTCATTGCGCATGTCATGTCTTTGCCGCAGGTGACATGGATCATGGAGGGCCCACATGTACGCGTGGGTAGGCTACACATGATTGTTCACTGGTCGCCACCCCCAGTCAGTGTTTCGAATGGGAAGGTTGTCGTGCTGGTGGTATGTTCGATGTGGCGGATGGGCGGGCCTAGGTGCGGGCTTACATTCCGGACATGGGGGGTAGTTGGATTGGCGACTAGTTGCAGTACACACGGGACACGTCTCTTCCTTTCCACATCTGGGTCATCCCTTGTACTAACTGACAGTGATACAGTCATCTTCGCCCCAGCCCTCATGTCCTCCCCTCGCCCCCCAATATGCATGCTCACCTGCGAGGCTAGCGCTTGCACAGGCAGCCCCAAGCTTGCACCAGAGAGGGCAAGGAGTGTATGTGTGGGTCCAGTTGCACGAGTGGGCTGTCTCAGGGTATGATGTGTGGCGGACGCCGTCCACCTGCGTGGTGCCCCAAATGGAGACCCGGCCTGCATGGACTATGCATCACAGTCTTCGCCTTCCGGATCCGCCACCTGCGACACCCAGTGGCTGTGGCTGCCCTTGCGGCCATGCCGCGTCCGTCTGTGGCTGATGGCCCACACATTCACTCTTTGGCCTCTCTGGGGAGGGCTCAGGGGTGGTGGCGCACGCGCTTGCACTTAGTCGCAATGGCATGTGTCGTGGTTGGTATGATGGGCAATGGATGGGATGGTGCGAGCCACCTCCCGTGACGTCAGTGCTGCTCGTGCTGTGGTGCGTCCCCTACACTTCCATTTGACTTTTTGCCATGCTGGACGTTGAGGTTCTATTGCCTGCGTGATATGACCAGGAGGAGCGCGAGGAGACCTCTCACACACCATGCTCCACTGCCATCCCGTGCCCTGTATCGCCTGTGCGGATTGACTATGTTGGGGTTACACCTGGTCGACTGGGGCTGTGTGTGCCTTGTCAAGGGGCATGGCGGGCGCACAACAGGATCCAGCTCGGTCCACAGAGGGTGGGCTGAGGTGCGCCTGGTACCGCTTTGTACGTGTGCCCGGCTGCTGTGCACACACGTGTTCACTCCCCCGACAGGTGTCCTCTCACAATGCCCAGGGAAGCGGTGGTGTACTGTTCATGAGCCCTCCCAACACGGCGTGCTCCAACTTGGCATGTGCGCATCTACCCGTCGCACCCACCCACCTGAGCACTGCGTCCATACGACTTCACACGACACATGTGTGTCTTCCACAGTAGTGCTACTCATTTGCGTTGACATCCAATACCAGTGGACTACATGGTCATGTCACGACTGCCGTGTACTTCACATACTCTCATCCTCTCTCATTCGTACTTGTGAAATGAGTCAGCGGAGACAGTTCTGGTTTCAAACATTATATTGAGTCTTCTGTCCTCTGTGATGCAGTATAGTGGACACTACTGGCAGCGGAATACATATTGAGGATATACTGAGCATGATTACAAATGGGATAGGGTGTGGGGTTACATCTGCTTGGCCAAGGCTGTGCTAATGTACATTTACGTATAGCTGCGGAGCTGCGGACTTTGACACAGACGGTATACATGTAGCCTACCAGACCGCTCGGCATCATGGGCACAGTCCATCTCAGTTCCATGTGACAGGTTTGTTGCGGTTGTTCCTCATGCACGCGTGCATGTGAGATGACATCAGGGCATGTGCTTGCGTGCATGCAGCGGCGTGCCACTTGTTGTTGCACTGTGGTGGTTACTGGACATGTCACAGTCACTGGGGTCGTGTTGTTGTTGTATGCACTTGTCGTCCATGCAAAGGTCCTGGTATGGGATTCCCGGGCGGGGGTGGGAGGGGTGCAGCACCCACAGACTCCAGGCGACCTATTCATGTCCACTGAGCGGTGTGTGTGTCCATGTGCGCTGGATCCATGTCGTGTCCTGGTTGTTCGTGCAGTTCCGTCCATGTGGGTGCGATGCACAGAGCCCATGCCACTGCCTCCCACGATGCATGCGGTGTTCCTGGATGTGATGGGGAACAGTGTGCATGTCCCGGTCATATCCGATGTCATGGCGATGTCGTTGATGGTGTGGTTACAGTTGCCGGTCGTTTGGTATGGCTGTTGTGGTGGTGACTGGCCATCCGTGCGGAAGCTGAGCATGGGTGCGGGGTTGGACTTCATAGGTCACTCGGGGAACCTGCGTTGTGGTCCGACGTATTTACAGGTTGTCAGGTATGCGATGCCGCCCAGCAGGGCTTCCATGTCATTGGTGGTGTACATGTTTGCCAGCCAATGAAGCGGATGGTGGCTGTCAAGGTGTTGTTCGTAGGTTGTCCCTTGGAGGACCATGATGGGGCATGCTGGGTGACATTCGATGTAGCTGTTCTCGATGATCCGTCGTGTGGAGGCACAGTGGTTCCATTTCAGTGCGCGTGCGATGTTGGCCACATACGCCATGCCCCCATAGGCAGAGCAGGCCCTGTCGTGTGCGTCCAGAGGGAGGAGTAGTGGTAGCAGGTCCGCCTTCAGACATGCCGGGTTGGAGAGGCATATCTCGACGGGATGCTGGTAGGGACACCTCCGACAGTAGAAGACGGGCATGACGCAGCTGAACAATGTGATGCGGTAAGTCAGTCGGTAACTTACGTTCAGCAGGGACAGGAGATCGCATCCCAATGTATGTATCGTGCTGGTTTGGTACAGCTTGAGCTCTTCGGCGTAGTTGGGTAGGTGTGTTGCGGTTGCCATTTCGCAGCGGTGCGTTGTGGTGGCGTGCTCCGGCTGTGTGTGCAGTCTGCAATGTGCACACTCCGGGGTTGCTGTGAGCTCTGTGTAGTCGTGGGGAGACAGGACTTGTGTTCTGTTGGCTTGTTTGGAGGACACGGGCCCTCTTCCCACATGCTTCTCAGACAGTTCAAGGTCAGTGCTGTGTGACTCCTTCCAATTAACTTGCATGTGGCCGACATGGGGGAGTGTTTTCTTCTTTCTTCCCCGTCCGTTGTGTGCTTCTGTGATATGCGCTATCTGCCCTGTGGTCGGTCCCTCGGCATGCCTGTGTTGGTCTATTCTTGGACAATGGCTGTATTCACCGGCTTCTGTCGTAGGGCTGTGGTTTCGGTGTTGGAATGGAAGGTCATTCAGTGCTGTCTGCTCTCCCTTGTGTGGGCGGCAGGCTGCCTCTCCGCTCTGCGTTGGGCCTTGTGTGTGGATGTAATTCTTGGGCCACCTGTTGTCGGTCACCGGGCTCTTTGGTGTTCCGTTTCATGTGTCTTGTTCATATGTGCAGGGTGGTATGGGTTTTTCAGTGTGGTACTGGCGTTCCTCTTCCCGAAGGGGCCCTGCTTCTCCTAGTTGGTGTTGCCGCCGCTGTGTGCTTCGCCATGTTTGTTACACTGGGGTGTGTCCTGCTGTTGCGTGACTTCACTGACATGTGTGCGTCGGTTGTGTGGCGTTGGGTGTTGTCCGTGAATTGGGCGTTGGGGACATGTCTGTGGCAGGCCTGTCACGTGTCATGTGCGTTCGGGGTGGGGCTGGTGTGTGTGCTGCTTGGTTGTGTCCCTGTGTCTGTGTGCGACGCATGCATGGCGCTGCGGTTGGCCTCTGCGTTGTGCGCATGTGTGGCGGCGCCATCGGCGCTTTGGGGCCGTGACGGGGTGGTTGGTTCCTAGTCCCAGGTGGTGTGTACACATGTGTTCCGCGATGTTAGGATTTGGCCTGTGTGTCATATGTGGATGCAATGGTGGATGTGTAGTGTGCACGCGCTGGTGGGGGGTTGTCCGCTTTTCCGCCCTTGCACTGTGTGCGCTGTTTGCGTGCACTTGTTGTGTGTGTGCCTACCTGCGTCTCCGCGGTACGTTGCGCCCCTGGTGGTGCATCAGCAGAAGCATGGGAAGGGCCTGCAGTGCTGGATTCATGCCCGGGGTGCCGCTTCTTCGTTGTCCGTGCTCTGCGTCCGTGTTTCCGCCTCTTTCACGTGCGGTGTCTCTTGGCCGTGGGAGCCGTTTGTTTGCGGCATCGTAATTTATGCGCCGGGCGGGACGTGTTTCGGCCGGACGGTGTGTGTCAGTTGTGCTGCGCCGCTACGTGTGCGGGCGCACTTTGATGGCGGACGGTGTTGCTGGCTTGCCGGCGGTGTTTGGCCTGCTTTTCGCATCGTAATTGGGCGGGCGTGTGGACTGCTGCGTGCCGGCGGTAACTGGTGGTTTTTGCATCCGCCAGCACGGCGGTAGTGCTTCCGCCCGCCATCGTAATGGGCCCCTTAATTGTAATAAAGTAATTATACATTTTTATTTGTATTGGTATTGATAATTAATTTTATTGTTAATTAATTATTAATTGGTAATTAATTTTTATTAATTGATTAATTGATAATTATATTATCATGTATAAAAAATTCTAGTGGAGCGGGTTGTGGGTTTATAGGGGAATAGGGTGGGAAGTAAATTAATTCCTAATAAAGGAATTAATAATTTGTATTTATCTGGTATTGATAATTAATGTATTGTTTAGTTAATTATTAATTGGTAATTACTTTTTTTATTAATTGATTAATTGATAAATATATTAATTGTGTTATGTTTAGTTTAGGGATGTGGTTGTGTGTTTAGAGGGGAATAGGGTGGGAAGTAATTTAATTATAATAAAGTAATTATTTATTAATATTTATTGGTATTGATAATTAATGTATTGTTAATTAATTATTAATGGGTAATTAATTTTTATTAATTATTATTTATTGGTATTGATAATTATTTTAATGTTAATTAATTTTTTATTGTTAATTAGTTTTTATTAATTGATTAATTGATAATTGTATTAATTGTGTTAACTTTTATGTGGAGTGGGTTTTGTGTTTACTGGGGAATAGGGTGGGAAGTAATTTAATGTTATTAAAGTAATTATTAATTTTCATTTATTGGTATTTATAATTAATTTATTGTTAATTTATTAATAAATAATTATTTAGTTAAAACAATTATGTAATTGATAAGTATGTTATTTTTAACCCCTACGCTATCCAACACTTTCCCTACTGTTGCACTCTCTGGAGTTGGAATAGTAATTTTTACTCCACGCTATCCAACACTTTCCCCTACTGTTGCACTCTCTGGAGTGGGAATAGTAATTTTTACCCCTACGCTATCCAACACTTTCCCTACTGTTGCACCTCTGGAGTTGGAATAGGAATTTTTACCCCTACCATATCCAACACTTTCCCTACTGTTGCACTCTCCTGGAGTGGGAATAGTAATTTTTACCCCACGCTATCCAACACTTCTCCCTACTGTTGCACTCTGGAGTGGAAATAGTAATTTTTACCCCTACGCTATCCAACACTTTCCCTACTGTTGCACTCACTGGAGTGGGAATAGTCACTTTACCCCTATGCTATCCAACACTTTCCCTACTGTTGCACCTCACTGGAGTGGGAATAGTAGACTTAACCCTTTCGCCATCCAACACTTTCCTACTGTTGCACTCTTGGAGTGGGGAATAGTAATCTTACCCCCTACGCTATCCAACACTTTCCCTACTGTTGCACTCTATGGAGTGGGAATAGTAATTTTTACCCTCCGATATCCAACACTTTCCCTACTGTTGCACTCTCTGGAGTTGGAATAGTAATTTTTACCCCTCACTCTATCCAACACTTTCCCTACTGTTGCACTCTCCGCAGGCGGGAACAGTATTTTCTTTCCCTCCGCTATCCAATATTTTTCTCTGTATTGTTTTACTTAATGTTGTGTATAATTTATTTTACAAAAATAAAAATATTGTAATTTTTGTAATTTGTTAAATATATTTTTTAAATTTGTAATAGTATTATTTTTGTATGTGTATGTCTGTATTTATAATTTATAAAATATTTTTAACAATTTATAAGTTATTAAAATCATTATTTATGAATATTATTAAGGAAGTATATATATTATATTTTATATGTATATGTTTAATTTATTTTAACATTATATGTATCAGTTTTTACTTTTTAATAATTTTAACTATGTTTGTTTTAGTTATATGTATTATTTACTTTATTTTACATTATTTTTAACATTTTAAAAACGATATTTTTTTACAACGATATTTTTGACATCTATATTTTTTTCTCCTATATTTTTGTACTTACCATGATGTAGATAGGATGTCGATATTCTTGACTTCGATATTTTGTCACAATATTTTTGTACCTAGAAATTTTTGAGGTTGATATTTTGTCAGTGAT
>CAWUFW010032154.1:0-14363 GCA_963921515.1 Calotriton arnoldi | reverse complement strand
AAATTATTATTTATTTATAAAAAATTATTTTAATTATTAGTAGAGTTATTTTTGCCCTACGCTGTCAACACTATCCCTACTGTTGCACTCTCTGGAGTTGGAATAGTAAGCATTTTAACCTCTCACGCTATCCAACACTTGCCCTACTGTTGCACTCTCTGGAGTTGGAATAAAGTAATTTTTAACCTCTACGCTATCCAACGCTTTCCCTACTGTTGCACTCTCTGGAGTTGGAATAGTAATTTTAATCCGCTATCAACACTTGCCCTACTGTTGCACTCTCTGGAGTGGAATAGTAATTTTAACCTCTACGCTATCCAACACTTTCTCCTACTGTTGCACTCTCTGGAGTTGGAATAGTAATTTTAACCCCTACGCTATCCAGCACTTTCCCTGCTGTTGCACTCTCTGGAGTTGGAATAGTAATTTTTCACCCTACACTGTCAACACTTTCCCTATTTTTGCACTCTCTGGAGTGGGAATAGTAATTACACCCTACACTATCAATATTTACACGCTTTTAGTTAATGTGGTGTATAATTTATTTAACAATTTTTTTTCAAATTTGTTATATATATTTTATATATTTTTATTTATATTATTGTTGTATGTGTGTGTATGTATTTATAATTTGCAAAATGTTTTGAACAATTTATAAGTTATTACAATAATTAATTGTAAATATTATTAAGTAAGTGTATATATTATATTTTATATGTATATGTTTAATTTTTTTTACATTATATGTATTAGTTTTTGGAAGTATCTTTATTGGCATTTTCAATTTTTGCAATGCACGTCTCATAAAATGAAAAGCATATTCAAAAACATTCCTAGAGTACCTAAATTATCCAGGATAGGCACAAAGCAGAATATTTTGCCATAGGTCACAATACATGGCCAGATCGTACTCAATGCTTCACAATGTGCCTTGTGGGGCTAACCACCAATCTACCTAGGAGTACCCAAATAACTATTCGAATTCGCGAAGTTCCCTTCAGTAGTGGAAACATAATTCTAATAGCATGATAGTGAAATGAGCTCCCAAGCATTAGCTGGCCCAACTGGGGCAAAAGAAAACAAATAAAGGACCTTCTGCAGAGGGAAACATATCATGTGCATCTATTTCGGCACGTGGTGAGGAAATTTTATATAAAGAAGTTACAGCAGAGAGCAAGCGCATAGCAGTAGAGGGCCCGCAGGTATCCAGTAAGGGTGCCCTCCTCCAGGTTACACAGAACTCTACTGTAGCTCATACTCACTCAGCAATTGGACATGGCTGCACCGTCAGGAGTCTCAAGCCTTCTCAAATAGCAGTATGTGTTGCAAGGCTGAGTCGCCCTGTGTGTGCATCCGTGTCTTATTCGGGAGAAGCCCGCAGACCCATCTCCGCTTCTCCTCCTGTCCCTCTGGATTCCTCCCCGGTCGCCAGCACTTGCCCTCCATTGACCAGCCATGAGGAGCTTCCCTCATCCTTCAGTTCCTCCCAACCTGAGTGCTCCATCCTCCGCTCCACCCCACACAGCCAACATCTCTCTATGCCAGAGTCGCGAACTGTGGACCCCAGGCAGATTTCCATTCCATGCGCAATGCGGCATTTACGCTAGTCCCAGCGCTAGGTCTACAAGTCTGTTCCCCACCTTCCGTTTGACGGAGTCTAGGAAAAAGGCCCAAAATGCCAAGACTGTAGTGTGAGAGGTAAATCTCTGCCCAGTCACTGCAGTTAGCACACCCAGGACTGCCTCCCAGAGAAGAGTCGCATGGCCCCACACTCCCCAAATCCATGTGACCAAAGTCCGCATCTGGGTGAGAACATCTCGGGGCAAGGCGGACCTCGCCTCCATATGTCACATTACTGAGTCGATGTGGGGTCATGCTAAGCCATATACGTATAATTAGACTGAATATATTTAGGCGGGAGTTTTGAGAGATTTTCGTGGGATAATGCAGGACCCTCAGCACATTCCACATCCTGTTAGCTCTTTGCACAATCTCATCCCATTTAGCACGTAGTCTGGTCCAAGGCGCACCGGGAGCCTCCTGGAGGGCCACATGGGACCGTTTCACAAGGTGCCTTGCCCGAATTTCCCAAGCGTGAACAAGGCGTGCAGAGCACCGGATGTGTTTCCGGCTCATTTCTACCCACCTCCCACAACTGCGCCCAAAGTTCGGGTCAGAGAAAACTGCATAATGTAGGAACTGGCCAGGGGCGGGCCACACAATCTTCTACTAGGCCATCGCAGAGGAATTGGGGACTTGTCCAAGCAATCTCCGACCGCGTCTGGTCCCGCATCTCTCCAGGGGGCCAGTTGCTCCGCGGTAAAGACGGACTGGGAGTTGCCATGCCCCAGCCCCACGGGCAGCACCGGTGCATGTATGCAGCGGCCAGCCTGCCGTCCCTGGATTCCACGTCACCGACAGGCCTAGAAAGGCAGATGCGTTGTAGTGAAACAGTACAGTGTAGGCGTCCTGAGGCTGTAGCAATTTTGCCATTACCAATCTAGAGCCGGGCATCCGAGGAGAGCCAAGAATATGCCTTCCTCATTTACCTCTTCTATCCATTAAGCCTAGCCACTGCCAGTCGAGCCAGCTAAGCATATGAAGTATTCCAAAATTCGGCACTCCCAGGCCACCCTCAGCAGCCGGGACGCTGCAGCGCTGCCGGCGGCAGCCTGCAGGGAGCAGGCTTCATCCCCCATACCAGATTCGAGAAGCAGGGCATTCAGGGGCGGAACCACCCGGCTAGGCATGAGGACAGGAAGATTGACAAAAAGTACAACAAGCGCATGGGAGCATGCAGCCATTTTGGATCTAAGGAGCTTCCCTGGACATCACTGGCAGCGTCACGCCAAGCCCAGACACTCCCTCGTAGGGATCGCACCGCCTTTCCAGGATTACCCTCCTTCCAGGTCATCTAATGAATGGAACACTTGTATGCCCAGATATTTAAGCGTGTTCTGAGAGCCCCTCGATGTCGGGCGCCCAATCGCGATCCGAAAGCCTAGGAAGAGGGCCTGCCACTGCTGCCTGCAGGGAATAGGTGCGTTTTTGCTTTGTTAACCGCAGGCCCGAAGAGCCATCAAAATCTTCCCCTATGTAGCAACTATCTTCGGGGTGCCCGCCACAACATCCCCCAGATACCGCCAGAAGATCATCTGCATATAGGAGATGTAATGCACCTGCCAGCAGAATCCAGTCCAATTCCGTGCCCCATTCACCACCTGGCGCAGTCTCTCAGCTATGGGATTCGATCGCCTAGAGGCGAAAGAGAGGGGAGGGAGGCCGCCCTGTCATGGTCCCATCGAAGACACACCGTATTCCCTGGATATTGTCCTACCCTTTCGGACCCTGGCAGTGGCGCCGCATACATAACCTTGTGCCCAACGGATCCATTCGTCTCCTAACTTCCCATGTGCCTCATCACGTCAAAGCAAAAACTTCCATCCCACTGTGTCGAAGGCCTTTTCCAGGTCCAACAGAAAGCACCGCAGCCCGAGGAGTGAGACGGAGCATCAGCATGATAAAGTATGGAATAAACGCGTATGAAGGTTATAGGAGGTGTTGCGGGTAGAGTATAAACCCATTCTGATCTGGGTGCGGCGCCTTCATGTGCGGAGCCAGCCTACCCGGCCAGCTGCCTTGCTCCAGGATCTTGAAATCCAGGTTGCAGCATGGAAAGGGGCCTGTAATCGCCAGCTCCGGCCCTCGTGGCAGCCTGGAAATTTTGGGAGAGAGGATTGCCAGGGCACTCCCGAGTGGAGTCAGGCAGAACCCGGGCCTCATAGGCATCTGCGTACATCCGGACCAACTGTGGCGCCATGATATATCAGCGCGCTGAGTAAGAGTCGGCCGGAAGTCCATCCACGGCCCCGAGCGTCTTACCAGCTGCCAAACGCATGAATAGCAGCTTTAATTTCTTGCAGGGTAATTGGGTCTCCCAGCTCCTCCCGATCCTCATCACGCCAGCACCCGGGGGAAAGGTAAAGGGGGTCCAAACACACTCCAATCACCAGAACAAGGGACCTCCGCCGGAGCTGTACTTAGAGGCATTCATAATATGCGGCAAAGGAATCATTAATGTCATCGGGGCAGTACTGCCTCCACCAGCCTCTGTATCCAATTGTGTAATAGGGAGCCACCCAGTTCAGGTTGGATCAATATAGCTAAAGACGGCCTGCTTTCCACCTCCTCTCTCTGCACTTTGTCAAAGGTACTCATTATAATTGACAACAGCATAAGCGTTCCAAGGGCCACGATACATAACGTGCCCGCGCTTCCTGCACAATGCCGGGTTGAGTCTCCTCACCTGTACCTTATGTATGTTGCCACTAACCTCTGAATGTTCACACAATTGAAGTCTCCCCAAAGTTAGATTGCCACATGTCCAGCTACCCGCTAAGGTGGCAGAAAATAGAGTCCAAAAAGCCAACCTGATCCTGATTAGGGGCATAAACATTTCCAAGTGTGACTTCACGCCCTGCCAGTCTCCCCACCACCAGGACATATCTGCCTCCCTCATCCAACCATGTTATCTTTGCTGCAAAGGAACTCCCGGTTTCACCCAAATCAACACCCCTTTAGCAAGGCGGAGCGGGTGGTCATTCGCAGATACCTGACCCCTCAACGTCAGATTTCCGGTTTCCCAGCTTCCTCACAGTTTAAAATGGGTTTCCTGCAAGAGCAGCTATGTGTGTGTGTCCCTACGCCTCAAGTAGGGTAAAATGCTATGGCGCTTCCACCGTGGATCCCATCCCTCCCAATGTTCCACGTTAGGAACCGTGTATGCTCTTGAGTCCCAGCCATTCCTGCCGCAACACACCAAGAAACATCCGGCAACCGGGTTCCCCACCCCGCCCACCCATTTGCATAAAAGCCCACATGATGATCAACTCCCGATCCCAGGGCGGTCCAACAACGGTCAGCTGCCCAGAGCATCTTGCGTAACAATCGTGCTAGGTGGGGTCTCAACCTGGTAGAGGCACTCAGCGGGGATGAGGCTAGGCAGAAAAGAGCAAAGAAAGGACTGAAAAGAAATGCTTCCTCCAGGGAGCGCTGACAGCTAATACAGCAAGACACAGCACACGGGCTCGAGAAGAGACAACACTCAAACAATGAGTCTCTAGTTAGCACATCTGCCCCTAGATTGCCAGGCACATCCAGATGATGTCATCCGCCGTGCAGGCGTCACCTCACATCTTCACACTACTCGCTGTAGGAGGTGTCCGTTCAATTTTGCTGGACTCTCCAGGAGTGCAGTCCCTGCACCGGAGCCGAGAGCCCTGGCTCCCCATCAGATCCGCCACAGCCGCATGGAGGCCTCCACCCTCTCTTTCTCCGTCTGTGATGTAGGCGGCTTCCTGGAAGAGCCCCCTTGCGTGATCGTGCCCGTCGTAATCGTTTCCGTTGCTCCTTGGGTTGCGTCCAGCTTGCTCCTAGGGCCGCCAGACTTGGGCTGCTTTCCGCCCCTGTAGGCCTCAAGCAGATCCCATGCATCGTTAGGGCTATAGAGAAGTAGCGAGTAGTCCCCGATCAGTATGATACGGAGGTGGGCCGGAAACATCAGGGAGTAATGAAGGCCCTCCTCTCACCAAGGCTCTCTTGACCTCCAGATATGAAGACCGCGTTTCCTCTGGACTTCAGCATGTAATCTGGGAAAGAGTAAGACTTTACTGTTATCAACAGTGAAAGGGACCCCGTCCACTCTGCGCCTTTTGTGAGAGGAGATCCCTACTCCCATGGAAATGGAGCAGGCGGGCCACCACACGGACGTGGGGGTCTCCCGGCGCCCAAGGTCTGGCCGGCACCCTGTGCGCTCGTTCAAGAAGTGTAGAAGGAGGAGAGGCCTTCCGGCGCCACAACAGATCTAAACCAGTTCTCCAAGGAAGGCCACCGCCTCACCGCCTTCCGTTCCTTCTGACAGAGCCTAGGACACGTGCATTTCGTTCCTCCAGTTGCGCCCTTCGGCATCCTCCGCCCTGCGTTCCAATTGAAAGCCCACTCTCTGTCTCACGAGGGCCCCATCTGTTGCTCCAATGCCTTATGGGCAGGTGCCAGCTCCGCTACGATTAGACTCCGTCTCTTTGACCCTCTCCGATAGTTTTTTATGATCTTCGCGCATGCAGGCCAGTCCACCGCGACCGTAGTAATGTCCTGGTGGAGGGTCGGCTACTGGTGTCTGCAATTGCCTCCAGGATTTTTGTTGAGCTGCTGCTGGGTTGGGTCATCTGAATTGGTTAGGGACTGATATTCTTGCATGCTATCTTCTGGGTCCAGTGTTGGCGCTGGTTTGGCGACCTGCACGGTTCCCCATGGCAGCAGATAATCCCAGGAGAGGTCTTCTTTTTAAATATTTGTTTATTAACAGCTTGTCATAGCATACAACAATATCACGCGCGTGCCAGGAGCATCGCGCCCAGGAAATTAGGACAAGCAATTTTTTTAAGTGCATATACATATCAGGCAAATATAGGAAACATATACCCAATGAAAATGCCATAAAGGCAAGAAACAAAACCCCCCCCGCCCCCCTCCCGCACTCTCTGGCACTGCAGCGATATGGCCTACAAAGCGGCAACATTTTGACTTCTGATGCGTACACAAGTTGAAATAGCACAGTAGCCTGGGATCAATTGCATTAAGTGTCAGTAGCATAGAAATGAGAATGTGTGACATCTTACAAATCAGGGTGGCTTGATAAATATATGGTAAGTGGGGCCCAGAAATCCTTGGGCCTTGATGATTCAGGGAGTTCTTCAGCATAGGTCTCTAGTTGTTCCCTACAGTAGGTCAAGTCCCGGATCCACTTACGAACCGTGGGCAACCCCCTTGCGCCCCAGTGCTGCGCCACGGCCCGCTTGGCCATTAACGTCGCCACAGCTACCAACCTCCTGTTACAGGGCTTTAAGGGTGTCACATTGCCCAACAAGCATAGCTCAGGTGTGCATCCCACTCGTTCCAGCACGACCTCCGTTAACACATCCACCACCCTAGACCAAAATGTAATTAACCCCGCACAGAGCCAGGAGAGGTGTAGAAAATCGGCGTCCGCATGCCCACACCGCACACAATTAGCCGTATCCCTCAGTCCAAATTTCCTCAACTGCACAGGGGTGTAATAGAGCTGGTGTAAAAAGTTAAAATGTATGATACGTAGATTACAGTTAGCTGTAAGGCGCCCAGTCAGTTTACAACAAGCATGCCAGTGGTCTACAGACATCGCGCCACCCAGAGCTTCGTTCCATTTAGCGTATGAGGGATGCACCTCCTCCTCACGCTCGCGAAGTGATGCAGCGTATAGTTTAGTGATCAGTCCCTTACGATCCCCGCTCGCGAGCACCGCCTGCAGCGCCCGCAGTGGCTGAGGCTCATTGGGGTAGGTAGGATATATATCCCTGATTGCTTGCCGAACCCTCACGTACGTGAAGCATAGCATAGCTCCATGTGGCCGACCCGCCTGCACATCCTGCAATGAGCGGAACTGGCTTTGTTTGTATAAGTCCCCTAGCTGCGTAATCCCGACCGCCTGCAATGCGCTCAGCGCAGAACGCTCTTGCGCCGCGGATATGCCAGGATGTGCCGCAATCGGCAACCTGGGGGCATAAAGGTAGGGTAGTTTCGCTCGTCTAGCCAATGTCTGCCAGGCCCAGGCGGTGCACTGCACCGGATTGATTTCCGTTCGGGGGCCTCCACTCCCACCCGAGAGAGCAGCTGCCACCAGTGGCAAGGGGAGTATTGCGTCCGCCTCAATCGCCGTATGGGGGAGATAGCGGTGTGGGAAGAACCAGTAATGTGCAAAATGCGCCTGAGCGCATAGGTAATAGAGGCGCATATCTGGGGCCTCGAAGCCGCCGCGTTCAAAGGGTTGGACTAGGGTATCCCAGCTACAACGCGGTTTTTTGCCCCCCACACAAATGATAGTAGGGCCGTCTGTAATGCCTTGAAGGTCGAGATATTCAGGCGGAGAGGGATATTCATAAATAAATATAATAGTTTGGGCAAAATGGCCATTTTAAGCACAGCGATGCGGTCCGCTAACGAGAGGGGCAGGCGGGCCCACCGCTCCGTTTTTTCCGTGAGTTGTGTGATGGTGCGTCCGTAATTCATGGATATGACCTGGGCAGGGTCCCTGTGCAGCCAGATCCCTAAGTATTTCACCGGATCCCGGGCCCAAGACAGAGGAAAGTCCATCTCGAACTCGTCAGTACCCGCTGTTAAGGGAAATACCGTCGATTTGGCCCAGTTTATACCTAAGCCAGAGAATCCTTCAAATTTAACATATTCCCTCAGCAGTTCAGGGAGGTGGGTTGCAGGCTCACGGACATATAAAAGCATGTCATCCGCATAAAGCGAAACAACAAGTGGCCGCTGTCTAAAGCGAAGCGCAGCGGAGGCGTGCAATTGGCGCAACTTACATGCCAGTGGCTCCAGCGCCAGCGCAAATAGCATTGGTGACAGAGGGCATCCCTGCCGTGTGCCTCTGCTAATGGGAAACGCCGAGGATACCCAGCCATTCACGCGAACTCTAGCCGCAGGTTTGGTATACAGGACCCTAATCCATTGCAAAAAGAACGGGGGAACACCCATTCGCGTGAGAACGGTAAACATATACTCCCAGGAGAGGGAATCAAAAGCCTTGGCGGCGTCTAGAAGCACCGCCACGGCCTGGAAGTCTGCGTCAAAGTAGTGAAGAGTGGCGAAGAGAGTTCGCAGGTTATGCACGGTAGACCGAGCGGGCACGAATCCAGACTGGTCAGGGAGTACCAGCAAAGGAACCAGAGGCTGAAGGCGGAGTGCAATCATTTTCGCCAATATCTTGGTGTCGATATTAATCATTGAGAGTGGTCTGTAGGAATCGCAGTGGCTGGGCTCCTTATCAGGTTTCAGTAGCATCACCAGTAGAGCCTCCCGCAACGAGGGTGGGAGATGTCCAGTGTCATACGCCTCCGCATATACTTCAAGAAGGCGAGGGGCCAGGTCCTCCACAAATATCTTATAGAACTCGCTCGGGAACCCGTCTAATCCCGCAGCCTTGCAAGTAGGGAGGGACATAATAGCGAGTTTTACATCTTCCTCATCAAAAGGTTGAGTAAGATATTCCCTGTGGCCGGGAGATAGCCAGCCCAGTGCGACATCATCCAAATATGTATGGATCTCGGCCGGCTGCACTACATCTCTATTACTGTAGAGTGCCGTGTAATAGTCAAGTATGGTCTCGCTAATGGCAGTTGTGCCGTAACAAGCTGTCCCTGCCTCGTCTAGGATTTCCGTGATATACTCTTGACTGCGCGGCGCAGCCAGTTTGTGCGCAAGAGAACGGCTAGGCCGTCCCCCTCACCATAGTATCGGGCCTTGCTACGCCTGGACCTATGTACCAGTTCCTGATCTGCCGTGTCGTTATGTTCTGTCACCAATGCACGGATTTTGGACAGAGTTTCAGGCAGCGGGTCCGTCTCGTAGGCTCGCTCTAGAGTGGAAATATCGGCGGCCAATTTATGAATTCTGCGCCGTAAATCACGCAGTACTCCAGCCTGCGCCCCCATACAGACCCCTCTGATAGTGGCTTTGAACGCTTCCCACATGGTGCCTGCGCTATCAACTGTACCAGCATTTTCCCGGAAAAAATGTCGAATAGCCTCTCCAACCGAGGCCCGGAAGACCGGGTCCGTCAGGGAGGATGGTTGTAAGCGCCACTGGAAAGGTGGTCGATCACATGCTGGGACCTGTAGATCCAGGAGCACCGGGGAGTGGTCCGAGAGCGTCCTGGCTAAGTGGCGCACTCCAGTCGCCCACGCACACGCAGCCTCCGTAGCCAGCCAAAAGTCCAAGCGAGACCAAGTCCCATGCACAGATGAAACAAACGTGCTCTCTCTCTCCCCCAAATGTTGCATACGCCATACATCCCTCAATCGTCCCGCATCCATCAGGCCACGCAACACCTCCGCCGCCTGTTTAGGTCGTGCATTTTCACTACCCCTCCGGTCAGCCTCCATATCCAGACAGACATTGAAATCACCTCCCCATATAATCTCCGCGTCTGGGAACCCAGAGATGCGGCGCCATACATCAGCGAAAAAGGCCGGGTCATCCACATTCGGTCCATACACATTCACAAAAAGGACACTCGACCGACCTAGTTGACCATGCACCAGCACCACTCGGCCCTGATCATCAGTCTCTGTGCGCGTGACTTGAAACGGTATCCCTTTCTTGATCAGAATAATCACTCCCCTTGCATAGCTAGAATAAGAGGAAGCGGCGCGAAAGCCAGCCCATCGAGCCCCCACCTTCCCTTCGGAAGTCTTGGTAAGATGTGTCTCCTGCAGGAAGGCAATGTGGACCGCCATCCTGTCTAAATAGGCGAACACCGACCTGATCTTTTTGGGAGTATTGAGGCCACGAACATTCCATGTTAAAAGGCGTATTTTACCACTCATCTATCAGCAGGCTATGAAATGATGTGACTATCGAATATTTCAGAGACATGTCTGTTCTATTACAATGAAAATAGTAAAAAGCATAAAACCCTAAAAAGACAGTGCCAGAGAGCCTCCCCCCATCGCAATCCCCCATCCCCCCTCCCACTTCAGCATCCCCAACTCGCCAAAGCCATCCCTACCCACCCCACACCCACCCCAACAAACAACCAGCAATGCAAAACTTAGATGGGGTATTCCCATGTGAGGGCGTTAGAGTGCTACTATCCTCCTATCTAGTAGGAGGAGGCTAAGCAGGGGTCAGTAACTATGCCTGGAAAGTACAACAGCATGGAGCGCGCCCTTGGTATGCGAGCAGGCATATCCCATTCAGCCCCGGCTAAAAACACCTGTGGGTGGAAGAAAGAGCAGGTCATACTAATAAATGATACAGCATGAGTCAGGAGAAACCTGGAAAGTCAAATAGGCAACCGTGGCAGCAGAGTAGTTCAGCCGATGCACCCTATGGGTCTATTGCTCCTCAGTCTCCGATGGCGATCGGGAGTCGCGTCGCCTCCTCTTGAGGCGTTTGGCATGTTCTAAGGCTGCCTTGGGGTTATTGAAAATATGAGAGTCCCCATCTGGGCCTATCTTCAGGCGAGCAGGGTATAGCATGGCATACGGGACCCCCTCCGCCTGTAGAAATTTTTTAACACCCCCAAACTCCCTCCTCGCAGCTTGGACAGTGACAGTAAAGTCGGGAAAAAAGGAAAGTTTATTGCCTTGATGTTCTATGGCCCCTTTCTCTCTCGCCAGACGTAGAATAGTGTCTCGGTCCCTGTAATTCAGTACTCGTGCAATAATGGGGCGGGGAGGAGCGCCCGGGGCCGGTCGAGCCGCTAATGAGCGGTGAGCCCGTTCCACAATGAACATGTGTGATAGCTGCTCCGTACCGAATAGGTCTGTGATCAATGTTTCAATGAAGGTCTCCATTTTGCCCACATTTGTGGATTCCGGCAGCCCTGTAATGCGGAGGTTATTGCGCCTGGAGCGAGCCTCTAAATCTTCATTCTTAGCTTGGATGACTGACAGGACTTTTTCCATGTTTAGCGTTTTCCCGGCGACTTCACTTAAACCATCCTCCGCTGTAGACACCCGCTGCTCGACTTCCCCCATACGGGTACTCTGTTTTTCCAGCTGCGAGGACATGTGGTCCAGCCGGTTGTTGACAGCCGCCATTGTTCCCTCGATGGATTGGAGGCTGCGCTGCATGGCCAAAAGCGTGGTCTCGAGGCCAGTGGGCCCTCCCTCCTGGGCGTCAGCCTCCGAGTCCGAGGCAGCTTTCTGCGGAGTTTTAGTGGATTTTCGGGCCTCAAACGTAAGGCGAGGCTGGGTTTTGTCTGTTCTGCCCATGGCGCTATATAGCTAGTCAGGTCCTCTGCAAGGGAGTAAACCCAATCCCCCGCAGATTCCAGGCAGGTCGGCAAGTGAACCCACCCCTCACCCCGGTCCTCCCGGCGAGCGCAACTGCCCGCCTGAGATATGCAGGCCCGCACCAGCACAGGAGGTCGCCCGACTGCATGAAGTGGACTCGGGGTCAGAACATGAAGGCCCCCGCCAGTGAGAGTTCTCGTGTCCACTAGCCAGTGAGCCAGCAGCTTGAGCAATCAAGGGAAGTCTGTATAGGCCCCGGCCACCAAAATGCGAGGAGGTGCGCACTCAGGAGCCGCACCCAGCGAAGGATCCACAGCAGCGCAAGGCAATGCGGGGTGTATTCCAGACCCAAGCCAGGGTCCCAGCTGCACTCTCCGTCCGGGATCCGCCACAACAGCCTTGAGGATTACAAGTGGCAACGCAGGGGTGAGTACGCCAGGCCCTCCTCTCCCAGACTACCACAGAGGCCTAGCGCTCCATCATTCCAGTGGGGCCCACCAGCACGGGCCCAGCTCCTCATGGACAAGCCGCCCAGCAGCAGCCGCGGCAATGCCAGCCAGCAGACGGTCAGCAACGGAAGCGCGGTCCCACAATCTGGCCTATAACTCCCCCCAGGCGCCCGCCCAAGCTCGCAGGCCGCAGCACCGACCAGGGCCCCCGCCCGCCTCTACTGGTGCGAACCCCGGCCGGGCCGCGCCCCACTCACCGTGACCAGCACCCAGGAGTCGGCTCCACCGGCAGTCCGCAAGTGTGTCTCCGCACCTCGGCGCGGGTCCCCAAATCACGTACCGGGCCGCCGCCTCTCGCCTCTCCCACTCAGTTGTCGGGATCACGACAGCAGCGCCCAGCAGCTCAGTGCTCGGCCTCGTTCCCGTAGGGCTCGCGCAGCCACACTCGGCCGCCCTCAACCAGCACCCCTCGTTGGCAGCAGGCAGGTATGTCGCCGGCAGCAGCTCTCGGCCAACTCCAATCGGCGCCTCGGGTCCGCGGCTAGCAGGAACGCCACAGCCCGGACCCGTCAATAGAGTGTGCAGGGGGCCGCCATCTTGTGCGCCCGCCGCGGGTCTCGGTCCTCCGGTGATGCGCAGCCACAGAGCGATCCGCCGCTCCACAATGCCAACAAAGTATGCAGGGGTCCTAGCCAGCTAGGGTCGCGCGGTTTCTGTAGCGCAGATTCTGCTTTTCCAGGCGGATTATAGGCGGATAGTGGCTCAGCCGGGCAGAGCGACCTTAAGGTGCTGCCATCTTGCCGTCGCCCTCTAGCGCCCCCGGAGGAGAGGTCTTCGCTCCAGTGGGCACCAGCCTCCGAGGCCTCCGAGTCACCAAGGAGCCACCCACAGCGGGCCCAGGAGGCATGATCACTGTAGTGCACCGGGCGGGCACGGTCCAGCTCCCTCCACTGTCCCCAAGCGGCCAAAAGACTCGCCCCTGCACCTCCAAGGGTCGAGTCAGGGGGCCCCCGCCACGTGGTAGGCCCGACCTCCCTGTTCTCTTAGGCCGGTCGGCTCCCTGGAGTTCTGGTCACCCCCTGGTTGTGCCGCAGACCTCTGGGTCGTCTCTCGCTGGGAGCCACTTCAGTCACGTCCGGGCGGAGGGCAGCGAGGCCCCTGCAGGCACCTGTCCAATGCGGAAGGGATCGAGGGCGCCCGCCCGTGCCACTTTCGCCCGGCCTCCGTCCTCAGCACCAAGGTTTGGCCGTGGCCCCCACTCCACGCGTGCTCCGGGCTCCAGTGGTCCTGCTTCCCCGATCAGGTCCAGGGCACTCCGTTCAGGCCGGGCTCCTGGTGTCTCGGTCAGGGTGACACCATCCGCCGTATCAGGCTCATTCCACCGGGTGCTGGGCCCAGGGCCACTCCGAGGACCGCCCCCTGCCCCTAGAGTGATGTCGGTCTGGGGCACTGCACCCTCCATGGCCCATGGGCAGTGCGCGTTCCACCAATACTGCCTCCGGCGCCACCACTGATCATCCGGCACCGGAAGGGCACCCGCCGGTCAGTGTGGCCCTCACGCAGCTTTTCCGGCCGGAGGAGATGCGGGCCCATTCTGCGACTGCCTCAGGGAGTCACGCGGCCCAGCGGCCGCCCACCAGCCCCGCCGCGATCCGCAGCTGCCTTACATGCCACGCATGCTCTGGGATCCTCAAAGCGGATCGAGTGCCCTCCTGATGTCCTCCAACACCCGGCTGGTGAAGAGAGAGCTTAAAGTGCCCCGGCCTGCAGGTTTCGACAGGAGAAATGATCGGCTGTTGCGGGGCTCCTGGCTCACGCGTCCGCCATCTTCTCCGTCCAAGCCCTGTGTTGCCCATAATGCCCAAGCCTTGTTTTAGCTTCATGTTTATTTAAAATATATATGTATCCCATTTACTTTGTTTGACATTATTTTTAACATTCCAAAGCGATATTTTTAACAGCGATATTTTTTTGACAACGATATTTTTCTCGAATATTTTTGTGCTTACGCATAATGTAGATAGGACTTCCGATATTCTTGACATCGATATTTTACTTCCGATATTTT
>CAWUFW010032153.1:0-14365 GCA_963921515.1 Calotriton arnoldi | reverse complement strand
ATCAGTGCTATTCTCATTGTTGGCATCGGCACTAGTCCCATTGTTATCATCAGTGCTATTCTCATTGTTGGCATCGGCACTAGTCCCATTGTTATCATCAGTGCTATTCTCATTGTTGGCATCGGCACTAGTCCCATTGTTATCATCAGTGCTATTCTCATTGTTGTCATGGGCACTAGTCCCATTGTTATCATCAGTGCTATTCTCATTGTTGGCATCGGCACTAGTCCCATTGTTATCATCAGTGCTATTCTCATTGTTGGCATCGGCACTAGTCCCATTGTTATCATCAGTGCTATTCTCATTGTTGTCATGGGCACTAGTCCCATTGTTATCATCAGTGCTATTCTCATTGTTGGCATCGGCACTAGTCCCATTGTTATCATCAGTGCTATTCTCATTGTTGGCATCGGCACTAGTCCCATTGTTATCATCAGTGCTATTCTCATTGTTGGCATCGGCACTAGTCCCATTGTTATCATCAGTGCTATTCTCATTGTTGGCATCGGCACTAGTCCCATTGTTATCATCAGTGCTATTCTCATTGTTGGCATCGGCACTAGTCCCATTGTTATCATCAGTGCTATTCTCATTGTTGGCATCGGCACTAGTCCCATTGGTATCATCAGCGCTATTCTCATTGTTGTCATGAGCACTAGTCCCATTGTTATCATCAGTGCTATTCTCATTGTTGGCATCGGCACTAGTCCCATTGTTATTATCAGTGCTATTCTCATTGTTGGCATCGGCACTAGTCCCATTGTTATCATCAGTGCTATTCTCATTGTTGGCATCGGCACTAGTCCCATTGTTATCATCAGTGCTATTCTCATTGTTGGCATCAGCACTAGTCCCATTGTTATCATCAGTGCTATTCTCATTGTTGTGCATCGGCACTAGTCCCATTGGTATCATCAGTGCTATTCTCATTGTTGGCATCGGCACTAGTCCCATTGTTATCATCAGTGCTATTCTCATTGTTGGCATCGGCACTAGTCCCATTGTTATCATCAGTGCTATTCTCATTGTTGGCATCAGCACTAGTCCCATTGTTATCATCAGTGCTATTCTCATTGTTGGCATCGGCACTAGTTCCATTGTTATCATCAGTCCTATTCTCATTGTTTGCATCAGCACTAGTCCCATTGTTATCATCAGTGTTATTCTCATTGTTGACATCGATACTAGTCCCATTGGTATCATCAGTGCTATTCTCATTGTTGTCATGGGCACTAGTCCCATTGTTATCATCAGTGTTATTCTCATTGTTTGCATCGACACTAGTCCCATTGGTATCATCAGTGCTATTCTCATTGTTGTCATGGGCACTAGTCCCATTGTTATCATCAGTGTTATTCTCATTGTTGGCATCGACACTAGTCCCATTGGCATCATCAGCGCTATTCTCAATGTTGTCATGGGCACTAGTCCCATGGTTATCAGTACTATTCTCATTGTTGCCATCAGCACTAGTCCCATTGGTATCATCAGTGCTATTCTCATTGTTGGCATCGGCACTAGTCCCATTGGTATCATCAGCGCTATTTTCATTGTTGTCATGGGCACTAGTCCCATTGGTATCATCAGTGCTATTCTCATTGTTGGCATCGGCACTAGTCCCATTGGTATCATCAGTGCTATTCTCATTGTTGGCATCGGCACTAGTCCCATTGGTATCATCAGTGCTATTCTCATTGTTGTCATGGGCACTAGTCCAATGGTTATCAGTGCTATTCTCATTGTTGGCATCGGCACTAGTCCCATTGTTATCATCAGTGCTATTCTCATTGTTGTCATGGGCACTAGTCCCATGGTTATCAGTGCTATTCTCATTGCTGGTCATGAGCAATAGTCCCATTGTTATCATCAGTGCTATTCTCATTGTTGGCATCGGCACTAGTCCCATTGTTATCATCAGTGCTATTCTCATTGTTGGCATTGGCACTAGTCCCATTGTTATCATCAGTGCTATTCTCATTGTTGGCATCGGCACTAGTCCCATTGTTATCATCAGTGCTATTCTCATTGTTGTCATGGGCACTAGTCCCATGGTTATCAGTACTATTCTCATTGTTGTCATGGGCACTAGTCCCATTGTTATCATCAGTGCTATTCTCATTGTTGGCATCGGCTCTAGTCCCATTGTTATCATCAGTGCTATTCTCATTGTTGGCATCGGCACTAGTTCCATTGTTATCATCAGTGCTATTCTCATTGTTCGCATCGGCACTAGTCCCATTGTTATCATCAGTGCTATTCTCATTGTTGGCATCGGCACTAGTCCCATTGTTATCATCAGTGCTATTCTCATTGTTCGCATCAGCACTAGTCCCATTGTTATCATCAGTGCTATTCTCATTGTTGTCATGGGCAGTAGTCCCATGGTTATCAGTGCTATTCTCATTATTGTCATGGGCACTAGTCCCATTGTTATCATCAGTGCTATTCTCATTGTTGTCATGGGCACTAGTCCCATGGTTAGTGCTATTCTCATTGTAGTCATGGACTTCGGCACTAGTTCCATTGTTATCATCAGTGCTATTCTCATTGTTCGCATCGGCACTAGTCCCATTGTTATCATCAGTGCTATTCTCATTGTTGTCAGGAGCACTAGTCCCATTGGTATCATCAGCACTATTCTCATTGTTGTCATGGGCACTAGTCCCATGGTTATCAGTACTATTCTCATTGTTGGCATGGGCACTAGTCCCATTGTTATCATCATTGCTATTCTCATTGTTGGCATCAGCACTAGTCCCATTGTTATCATCAGTGCTATTCTCATTGTTGGCATCGGCACTAGTCCCATTGTTATCATCAGTGCTATTCTCATTGTTGGCATCGGCACTAGTCCCATTGGTATCATCAGTGCTATTCTCATTGTTGGCATCGGCACTAGTCCCATTGGTATCATCAGTGCTATTCTCATTGTTGGCATCGGCACTAGTCCCATTGGTATCATCAGTGCTATTCTCATTGTTGGCATCGGCACTAGTCCCATTGGTATCATCAGTGCTATTCTCATTGTTGTCATGGGCACTAGTCCCATTGGTATCATCAGTGCTATTCTCATTGTTGGCATCGGCACTAGTCCCATTGTTATCATCAGTGCTATTCTCATTGTTGGCATCGGCACTAGTCCCATTGTTATCATCAGTGCTATTCTCATTGTTGGCATTGGCACTAGTCTCATTGTTATCATCAGTGCTATTCTCATTGTTGTCAGGAGCACTAGTCCCATTGTTATCATCAGTGCTATTCTCATTGTTGGCATCGGCACTAGTCTCATTGTTATCATCAGTGCTATTCTCATTGTTGTCATGGGCACTAGTCCCATTGTTATCAAGTGCTATTCTCATTGTTGGCATCGGCACTAGTCCCATTGGTATCATCAGTGCTATTCTCATTGTTGGCATCGGCACTAGTCCCATTGGTATCATCAGTGCTATTCTCATTGTTGTCATGGGCACTAGTCCCATTGGTATCATCAGTGCTATTCTCATTGTTGGCATCGGCACTAGTCCCATTGTTATCATCAGTGCTATTCTCATTGTTGTCATGGGCACTAGTCCCATTGGTATCATCAGTGCTATTCTCATTGTTGGTCATGAGCACTAGTCCCATTGTTATCATCAGTGCTATTCTCATTGTTGGCATCGGCACTAGTCCCATTGTTATCATCAGTGCTATTCTCATTGTTGGCATCGGCACTAGTCCCATTGTTATCATCAGTGCTATTCTCATTGTTGGCATCGGCACTAGTCCCATTGTTATCATCAGTGCTATTCTCATTGTTGGCATCGGCACTAGTCCCATTGTTATCATCAGTGCTATTCTCATTGTTGGCATCGGCACTAGTCCCATTGTTATCATCAGTGCTATTCTCATTGTTGGCATCAGCACTAGTCCCATTGGTATCATCAGTGCTATTCTCATTGTTGGCATCGGCACTAGTCCCATTGGTATCATCAGTGCTATTCTCATTGTTGTCATGGGCACTAGTCCCATTGGTATCATCAGTGCTATTCTCATTGTTGTCATCGGCACTAGTCCCATTGGTATCATCAGTGCTATTCTCATTGTTGGCATCGGCACTAGTCCCATTGGTATCATCAGTGCTATTCTCATTGTTGTCATGGGCACTAGTCCCATTGTTATCATCAGTGCTATTCTCATTGTTGGCATCGGCACTAGTCCCATTGTTATCATCAGTGCTATTCTCATTGTTGGCATCGGCACTAGTCCCATTGTTATCATCAGTGCTATTCTCATTGTTGGCATCGGCACTAGTCCCATTGTTATCATCAGTGCTATTCTCATTGTTGGCATCGAGCACTAGTCCCATTGTTATCATCAGTGCTATTCTCATTGTTGGCATCGGCACTAGTCCCATTGTTATCATCAGTGCTATTCTCATTGTTGTCATGGGCACTAGTCCCATTGTTATCATCAGTGCTATTCTCATTGTTGGCATCGGCACTAGTCCCATTGGTATCATCAGTGCTATTCTCATTGTTGGCATCGGCACTAGTCCCATTGGTATCATCAGTGCTATTCTCATTGTTGTCATGGGCACTAGTCCCATTGGTATCATCAGTGCTATTCTCATTGTTGGCATCGGCACTAGTCCCATTGTTATCATCAGTGCTATTCTCATTGTTGGCATCGGCATTAGTCCCATTGGTATCATCAGTGCTATTCTCATTGTTGGCATCGGCACTAGTCCCATTGTTATCATCAGTGCTATTCTCATTGTTGGCATCGGCACTAGTCCCATTGTTATCATCAGTGCTATTCTCATTGTTGGCATCGGCACTAGTCCCATTGTTATCATCAGTGCTATTCTCATTGTTGTCATCGGCACTAGTCCCATTGTTATCATCAGTGCTATTCTCATTGTTGTCATGGGCACTAGTCCCATTGGTATCATCAGTGCTATTCTCATTGTTGTCATGGGCACTAGTCCCATTGTTATCATCAGTGCTATTCTCATTGTTGGCATCGGCACTAGTCCCATTGTTATCATCAGTGCTATTCTCATTGTTGGCATCGGCACTAGTCCCATTGTTATCATCAGTGCTATTCTCATTGTTGGCATCGGCACTAGTCCCATTGTTATCATCAGTGCTATTCTCATTGTTGGCATCGGCACTAGTCCCATTGTTATCATCAGTGCTATTCTCATTGTTGGCATCAGCACTAGTCCCATTGGTATCATCAGTGCTATTCTCATTGTTGTCATGGGCACTAGTCCCATTGGTATCATCAGTGCTATTCTCATTGTTGTCATGGGCACTAGTCCCATTGTTATCATCAGTGCTATTCTCATTGTTGGCATCGGCACTAGTCCCATTGTTATCATCAGTGCTATTCTCATTGTTGGCATCAGCACTAGTCCCATTGTTATCATCAGTGCTATTCTCATTGTTGGCATCGGCACTAGTCCCATTGTTATCATCAGTGCTATTCTCATTGTTGGCATCAGCACTAGTCCCATTGTTATCATCAGTGCTATTCTCATTGTTGGCATCGGCACTAGTCCCATTGGTATCATCAGTGCTATTCTCATTGTTGGCATCGGCACTAGTCCCATTGGTATCATCAGTGCTATTCTCATTGTTGTCATCGAGCACTAGTCCCATTGGTATCATCAGTGCTATTCTCATTGTTGGCATCGGCACTAGTCCCATTGGTATCATCAGTGCTATTCTCATTGTTGTCATGGGCACTAGTCCCATTGTTATCATCAGTGCTATTCTCATTGTTGGCATCGGCACTAGTCCCATTGTTATCATCAGTGCTATTCTCATTGTTGGCATCGGCACTAGTCCCATTGTTATCATCAGTGCTATTCTCATTGTTGTCATGGGCACTAGTCCCATTGTTATCATCAGTGCTATTCTCATTGTTGGCATCGGCACTAGTCCCATTGTTATCATCAGTGCTATTCTCATTGTTGGCATCGGCACTAGTCCCATTGTTATCATCAGTGCTATTCTCATTGTTGGCATCGGCACTAGTCCCATTGTTATCATCAGTGCTATTCTCATTGTTGGCATCGGCACTAGTCCCATTGTTATCATCAGTGCTATTCTCATTGTTGGCATCGGCACTAGTCCCATTGGTATCATCAGTGCTATTCTCATTGTTGGCATCGGCACTAGTCCCATTGGTATCATCAGTGCTATTCTCATTGTTGTCATGGGCACTAGTCCCATTGGTATCATCAGTGCTATTCTCATTGTTGGCATCGGCACTAGTCCCATTGTTATCATCAGTGCTATTCTCATTGTTGGCATCGGCACTAGTCCCATTGTTATCATCAGTGCTATTCTCATTGTTGGCATCGGCACTAGTCCCATTGTTATCATCAGTGCTATTCTCATTGTTGGCATCGGCACTAGTCCCATTGTTATCATCAGTGCTATTCTCATTGTTGGCATCAGCACTAGTCCCATTGTTATCATCAGTGCTATTCTCATTGTTGGCATCGGCACTAGTCCCATTGTTATCATCAGTGCTATTCTCATTGTTGGCATCGGCACTAGTCCCATTGTTATCATCAGTGCTATTCTCATTGTTGTCATCGGAGCACTAGTCCCATTGGTATCATCAGTGCTATTCTCATTGTTGTCATGGGCACTAGTCCCATTGTTATCATCAGTGCTATTCTCATTGTTGGCATCGGCACTAGTCCCATTGTTATCATCAGTGCTATTCTCATTGTTGGCATTGGCACTAGTCCCATTGTTATCATCAGTACTATTCTCATTGTTGACATCGGCACTAGTCCCATTGTTATCATCAGTGCTATTCTCATTGTTGGCATCGGCACTAGTTCCATTGTTATCATCAGTGCTATTCTCATTGTTGGCATCGGCACTAGTCCCATTGTTATCATCAGCACTAGTTCCATTGTTATCATCAGTGCTATTCTCATTGTTGGCATCGGCACTAGTCCCATTGTTATCATCAGTGCTATTCTCATTGTTGGCATCGGCACTAGTCCCATTGTTATCATCAGTGCTATTCTCATTGTTCGCATCGGCACTAGTCCCATTGTTATCATCAGTGCTATTCTCATTGTTGTCATGGGCACTAGTCCCATTGGTATCATCAGTGCTATTCTCATTGTTGTCATCGGCACTAGTCCCATTGTTATCATCAGTGCTATTCTCATTGTTGGCATCGGCACTAGTCCCATTGTTATCATCAGTGCTATTCTCATTGTTGACATCGGCACTAGTCCCATTGTTATCATCAGCACTAGTTCCATTGTTATCAGTGCTATTCTCATTGTTGGCATCGGCACTAGTCCCATTGTTATCATCAGTGCTATTCTCATTGTTGGCATCGGCACTAGTCCCATTGTTATCATCAGTGCTATTCTCATTGTTCGCATCGGCACTAGTCCCATTGTTATCATCAGTGCTATTCTCATTGTTGGCATCGGCACTAGTTCCATTGTTATCATCAGTGCTATTCTCATTGTTGGCATCGGCACTAGTCCCATTGTTATCATCAGCACTAGTTCCATTGTTATCAGTGCTATTCTCATTGTTGGCATCGGCACTAGTCCCATTGTTATCATCAGTGCTATTCTCATTGTTGGCATCGGCACTAGTCCCATTGTTATCATCAGTGCTATTCTCATTGTTCGCATCGGCACTAGTCCCACTGTTATCATCAGTGCTATTCTCATTGTTGGCATCGGCACTAGTCTCATTGTTATCATCAGTGCTATTCTCATTGTTGTCAGGAGCACTATTCCCATTGGTATCATCAGCGCTATTCTCATTGTTGTCATGGGCATTAGTCCCATGGTTATCAGTGCTATTCTCATTGTTGTCATGGGCACTAGTCCCATTGTTATCATCAGTGCTATTCTCATTGTTGGCATCGGCACTAGTCCCATTGTTATCATCAGTGCTATTCTCATTGTTGGCATCAGCACTAGTCCCATTGTTATCATCAGTGCTATTCTCATTGTTGGCATCGGCACTAGTTCCATTGTTATCATCAGTGCTATTTTCATTGTTTGCATCAGCACTAGTCCCATTGTTATCATCAGTGTTATTCTCATTATTGGCATCGACACTAGTCCCATTGGTATCATCAGTGTTATTCTCATTGTTGTCATGGGCACTAGTCCCATTGTTATCATCAGTGTTATTCTCATTGTTGGCATCGACACTAGTCCCATTGGTATCATCAGTGCTATTCTCATTGTCATGGGCACTAGTCCCATTGTTATCATCAGTGTTATTCTCATTGTTGGCATCGACACTAGTCCCATTGGTATCATCAGCGCTATTCTCAATGTTGTCATGGGCACTAGTCCCATGGTTATCAGTACTATTCTCATTGTTGGCATCAGCACTAGTCCCATTGGTATCATCAGTGCTATTCACATTGTTGGCATCGGCACTAGTCCCATTGGTATCATCAGCGCTATTCTCATTGTTGTCATGGGCACTAGTCCCATTGGTATCATCAGTGCTATTCTCATTGTTGGCATCGGCACTAGTCCCATTGGTATCATCAGCTATTCTCATTGTTGTCATGGGCACTAGTCCAATGGTTATCAGTGCTATTCTCATTGTTGGCATCGGCACTAGTCCCATTGTTATCATCAGTGCTATTCTCATTATTGTCATGTGCACTAGTCCCATGGTTTCAGTGCTATTCTCATTGCGATCATGAGCAATAGTCCCATTGTTATCATCAGTGCTATTCTCATTGTTGGCATCGGCACTAGTCCCATTGTTATCATCAGTGCTATTCTCATTGTTGGCATCGGCACTAGTCCCATTGTTATCATCAGTGCTATTCTCATTGTTGGCATCGGCACTAGTCCCATGGTTTCAGTGCTTTTCTCATTGCGGTCATGAGCAATAATCCCATTGTTATCATCAGTGCTATTCTCATTGTTGGCATCGGCACTAGTCCCATTGTTATCATCAGTGCTATTCTCATTGTTGTCATAGGCACTAGTCCCATGGTTATCAGTACTATTCTCATTATTGTCATGGGCACTAGTCCCATTGTTATCATCAGTGCTATTCTCATTGTTGGCATCGGCTCTAGTCCCATTGTTATCATCAGTGCTATTCTCATTGTTGGCATCGGCACTAGTTCCATTGTTATCATCAGTGCTATTCTCATTGTTCGCATCGGCACTAGTCCCATTGTTATCATCAGTGCTATTCTCATTGTTGGCATCGGCACTAGTCCCATTGTTATCATCAGTGCTATTCTCATTGTTCGCATCGGCACTAGTCCCATTGTTATCATCAGTGCTATTCTCATTGTTGTCATGGGCAGTAGTCCCATGGTTATCAGTGCTATTCTCATTATTGTCATGGGCACTAGTCCCATTGTTATCATCAGTGCTATTCTCATTGTTGTCATGGGCACTAGTCCCATGGTTAGTGCTATTCTCATTGTAGTCATGGGCTTCGGCACTAGTCCCATTGTTATCATCAGTGCTATTCTCATTGTTGTCAGGAGCACTAGTCCCATTGGTATCATCAGCACTATTCTCATTGTTGTCATGGGCACTAGTCCCATGGTTATCAGTACTATTCTCATTGTTGGCATGGGCACTAGTCCCATTGTTATCATCAGTGCTATTCTCATTGTTGGCATCAGCACTAGTCCCATTGTTATCATCAGTGCTATTCTCATTGTTGGCAACGGCACTAGTCCCATTGTTATCATCAGTGCTATTCTCATTGTTGGCATCGGCACTAGTTCCTCTGTTATCAGTGCTATTGTCATTGTTTGTATCAGCACTAATCCCATTGTTATCATCAGTGCTATTCTCATTGTTGGCATCAGCACTAGTCCCATTGGTATCATCAGTGCTATTCTCATTGTTGGCATCGGCAATAGTCCCATTGGTATCATCAGTGCTATTCTCATTGTTGTCCTGGGCACTAGTCCCATTGGTATCATCAGCGCTATTCTCATTGTTGTCATCGGCACTAGTCCCATTGGTATCATCAATGCTATTCTCATTGTTGGCATCGGCACTAGTCCCTTTGGTATCATCAGCGCTATTCTCATTGTTGTCATGGGCACTAGTCCCATTGGTATCATCAGTGCTATTCTCATTGTTGGCATCGGCACTAGTCCCATTGTTATCATCAGTGCTATTCTCATTGTTGGCATCGGCACTGGTCCCATTGTTATCATCAGTGCTATTCTCATTGTTGGGATTGGCACTAGTCTCATTGTTATCATCAGTGCTATTCTCATTGTTGTCAGGAGCACTAGTCCCATTGTTATCATCAGTGCTATTCTCATTGTTGGCATCGGCACTAGTCTCATTGTTATCATCAGTGCTATTCTCATTGTTGTCATGGGCACTAGTCCCATTGTTATCAGTGCTATTCTCATTGTTGGCATCGGCACTAGTCCCATTGGTATCATCAGTGCTATTCTCATTGTTGGCATCGGCACTAGTCCCATTGTTATCATCAGTGCTATACTCATTGTTGTCAGGAGCACTATTCGCATTGGTATCATCAGCGCTATTCTCATTGTTCTCATGGGCACTAGTCCCATGGTTATCAGTGCTATTCTCATTGTTGTCATGGGCACTAGTCTCATTGTTATCATCAGTGCTATTCTCATTGTTGGCATCGGCACTAGTCCCATTGTTATCATCAGTGCTATTCTCATTGTTGGCATCAGCACTAGTCCCATTGTTATCATCAGTGCTATTCTCATTGTTGGCATCGGCACTAGTTCCATTGTTATCATCAGTCCTATTCTCATTGTTTGCATCAGCACTAGTCCCATTGTTATCATCAGTGTTATTCTCATTGTTGACATCGATACTAGTCCCATTGGTATCATCAGTGCTATTCTCATTGTTGTCATGGGCACTAGTCCCATTGTTATCATCAGTGTTATTCTCATTGTTGTGCATCGACACTAGTCCCATTGGTATCATCAGTGCTATTCTCATTGTTGTCATGGGCACTAGTCCCATTGTTATCATCAGTGTTATTCTCATTGTTGGCATCGACACTAGTCCCATTGGCATCATCAGCGCTATTCTCAATGTTGTCATGGGCACTAGTCCCATGGTTATCAGTACTATTCTCATTGTTGCCATCAGCACTAGTCCCATTGGTATCATCAGTGCTATTCTCATTGTTGGCATCGGCACTAGTCCCATTGGTATCATCAGCGCTATTTTCATTGTTGTCATGGGCACTAGTCCCATTGGTATCATCAGTGCTATTCTCATTGTTGGCATCGGCACTAGTCCCATTGGTATCATCAGTGCTATTCTCATTGTTGGCATCGGCACTAGTCCCATTGGTATCATCAGCTATTCTCATTGTTGTCATGGGCACTAGTCCAATGGTTATCAGTGCTATTCTCATTGTTGGCATCGGCACTAGTCCCATTGTTATCATCAGTGCTATTCTCATTGTTGTCATGGGCACTAGTCCCATGGTTTCAGTGCTATTCTCATTGCGGTCATGAGCAATAGTCCCATTGTTATCATCAGTGCTATTCTCATTGTTGGCATCGGCACTAGTCCCATTGTTATCATCAGTGCTATTCTCATTGTTGGCATTGGCACCAGTCCCATTGTTATCATCAGTGCTATTCTCATTGTTGGCATCGGCACTAGTCCCATTGTTATCATCAGTGCTATTCTCATTGTTGTCATAGGCACTAGTCCCATGGTTATCAGTACTATTCTCATTGTTGTCGTGGGCACTAGTCCCATTGTTATCATCAGTGCTATTCTCATTGTTGACATCGGCTCTAGTCCCATTGTTATCATCAGTGCTATTCTCATTGTTGGCATCGGCATTAGTTCCATTGTTATCATCAGTGCTATTCTCATTGTTCGCATCGGCACTAGTCCCATTGTTATCATCAGTGCTATTCTCATTGTTGGCATCGGCACTAGTCCCATTGTTATCATCATTGCTATTCTCATTGTTCGCATCAGCACTAGTCCCATTGTTATCATCAGTGCTATTCTCATTGTTGTCATGGCAGTAGTCCCATGGTTATCAGTGCTATTCTCATTATTGTCATGGGCACTAGTCCCATTGTTATCATCAGTGCTATTCTCATTGTTGTCATGGGCACTAGTCCCATGGTTAGTGCTATTCTCATTGTAGTCATGGACTTCGGCACTAGTTCCATTGTTATCATCAGTGCTATTCTCATTGTTCGCATCGGCACTAGTCCCATTGTTATCATCAGTGCTATTCTCATTGTTGTCAGGAGCACTAGTCCCATTGGTATCATCAGCACTATTCTCATTGTTGTCATGGGCACTAGTCCCATGGTTATCAGTACTATTCTCATTGTTGGCATGGGCACTAGTCCCATTGTTATCATCATTGCTATTCTCATTGTTGGCATCAGCACTAGTCCCATTGTTATCATCAGTGCTATTCTCATTGTTGTCAACGGCACTAGTCCCATTGTTATCATCAGTGCTATTCTCATTGTTGGCATCGGCACTAGTCCCTCTGTTATCATCAGTGCTATTGTCATTGTTTGCATCAGCACTAATCCCATTGTTATCATCAGTGCTATTCTCATTGTTGGCATCGGCACTAGTCCCATTGGTATCATCAGTGCTATTCTCATTGTTGGCATCGGCAAGAGTCCCATTGGTATCATCAGTGCTATTCTCATTGTTGTCCTGGGCACTAGTCCCATTGGTATCATCAGCGCTATTCTCATTGTTGTCATCGGCACTAGTCCCATTGGTATCATCAATGCTATTCTCATTGTTGGCATCGGCACTAGTCCCTTTGGTATCATCAGCGCTATTCTCATTGTTGTCATGGGCACTAGTCCCATTGGTATCATCAGTGCTATTCTCATTGTTGGCATCGGCACTAGTCCCATTGTTATCATCAGTGCTATTCTCATTGTTGGCATCGGCACTAGTCCCATTGTTATCATCAGGGCTATTCTCATTGTTGGGATTGGCACTAGTCTCATTGTTATCATCAGTGCTATTCTCATTGTTGTCAGGAGCACTAGTCCCATTGTTATCATCAGTGCTATTCTCATTGTTGGCATCGGCACTAGTCTCATTGTTATCATCAGTGCTATTCTCATTGTTGTCATGGGCACTAGACCCATTGTTATCAGTGCTATTCTCATTGTTGGCATCGGCACTAGTCCCATTGGTATCATCAGTGCTATTCTCATTGTTGGCATCGGCACTGGTCCCATTGGTATCATCAGCTATTCTCATTGTTGTCATGGGCACTAGTCCAATGGTTATCAGTGCTATTCTCATTGTTGGCATCGGCACTAGTCCCATTGTTATCATCAGTGCTATTCTCATTGTTGTCATGGGCACTAGTCCCATGGTTTCAGTGCTATTCTCATTGCGGTCATGAGCAATAGTCCCATTGTTATCATCAGTGCTATTCTCATTGTTGGCATCGGCACTAGTCCCATTGTTATCATCAGTGTTATTCTCATTATTGGCATCGGCACTAGTCCCATTGTTATCATCAGTGCTATTCTCATTGTTGGCATCGGCACTAGTCCCATTGTTATCATCAGTGCTATTCTCATTGTTGGCATCGGCACTAGTCCCTCTGTTATCATCAGTGCTATTGTCATTGTTTGCATCAGCACTAATCCCATTGTTATCATCAGTGCTATTCTCATTGTTGGCATCAGCACTAGTCCCATTGGTATCATCAGTGCTATTCTCATTGTTGGCATCGGCAAGAGTCCCATTGGTATCATCAGTGCTATTCTCATTGTCCTGGGCACTAGTCCCATTGGTATCATCAGTGCTATTCTCATTGTTGGCATCGGCACTAGTCCCATTGGTATCATCAATGCTATTCTCATTGTTGGCATCGGCACTAGTCCCATTGGTATCATCAGCGCTATTCTCATTGTTGTCATGGGCACTAGTCCCATTGGTATCATCAGTGCTATTCTCATTGTTGGCATCGGCACTAGTCCCATTGTTATCATCAGTGCTATTCTCATTGTTGGCATCGGCACTAGTCCCATTGTTATCATCAGTGCTATTCTCATTGTTGGCATTGGCACTAGTCTCATTGTTATCATCAGTGCTATTCTCATTGTTGTCATGAGCACTAGTCCCATTGTTATCATCAGTGCTATTCTCATTGTTGGCATCGGCACTAGTCCCATTGTTATCATCAGTGCTATTCTCATTGTTGTCATGGGCACTAGTCCCATTGTTATCAGTGCTATTCTCATTGTTGGCATCGGCACTAGTCCCATTGGTATCATCAGTGCTATTCTCATTGTTGGCATCGGCACTAGTCCCATTGGTATCATCAGTGCTATTCTCATTGTTGTCATGGGCACTAGTCCA
>CAWUFW010032152.1:0-14369 GCA_963921515.1 Calotriton arnoldi | reverse complement strand
GTATCGCTTTTGTTCGCCCTAAGTTGGCAGGGTATGCCCAGACGTGGGTCCCTTGCTCACTTTGCCACTGGATTCAAGCTAGCCTGGCTGATGACGGCTGAATAGCCAGAAACCGGTCCCAGGATGCTTGTTTCCCGGTCCAGGGAAGACATGGCTTGGCAGTTCGGGCTGGACTGTTCCCATGAGGCACAGGGTCAGACTGATTTGCATATGGCCATGTCTGAACTGGGGTGGTGGAGTGAGCTAAAGAATGATGATGGATTAAACCCAGATCAGTTGACTGGGTGTGAGTGTTTGATTAGCTCAAACGCTCCGTCCATCATCCCCTTTGGTATCTCTTACAGAGAGAGGCTCTCTCTGTAAGAGAGCAGTGCCAGGATTGGGATGAGCAGGCAAACTCGCGGCTCATTTCCCAACCACTGGGGTGTGGGGTTTTGGGCAAACCCCCAGTCACCTGGTGCTTGCTTTCTAAATGGCACTGTGCGCAATGTGGGTTCCTGGCTGCGGAAAGGCAGCCGGCCAAACCCAACATGCGCAGTCCTGTCCCACTCTCAATGTCAATGTAACAGTAACTTTGTTGCAGCTCTGCTCAATCTTCAGTAGTGCAGGCCAGGCCCGCCTGAGGCCACTCACTCCGTGACGGTGACGTGACGCCGCCGCGCTACGGAGCACCGCGAGCGCGCCGCTTTAAATAAATTATTCATACAATTTCAACATTGAAAGTTGAAATTGTATAAATAATTTAAAGCGACGCGCTCTTGAAACGAGCAAATAATTATTAGTGGGGCAACGCCCCACCGCCCATACGGACAAACCGCCACTGGTGACTGGGTATGATTCTGATAACTAGGTTGGTTGTGTTGTCCCTAGTTTGTGAATATTTAGTCTCAAGCATGTCTACTTGTAGAGCACGGAAGATATCAGTGTGTGCGTTCAAATACTGTTTTGATGAAAACGTGGGCGATAGAAGGTCCTACAAGGGTTTCACTTTCTCTGCGTAGTGAGGCAAAAAAGGACGTCCAAAGCTACGAAATCCCAACATGGATTCTAGCTTTTTCAGTGTGATCGGGATGCAAGGTAGCCCACTTCTGAAGAAAGTCCGGAGCTAAACCCTTGCCCTCACTGGATAACTTGTTTTCTAAGAAAGTCACCATCAGGTAGGCAATCTTCAATTTTTTTTAATTAATTTTGTAACCATGTGATGTTAATATTGTCACCACTCTGTCACCCTGGTCAGGTGTAGATTCAGTTAGGTAGATATCATCAATGTATGACAATACCTTGGGATCTAGCTGTAAGATCTCCATGATTCACACTGAAAACAAGCCGGGACTGTTCTTATAGTCCATGGGCAAATGTCAGAATCAAAATTTCACTCCATCAAAACTGAAAGCAGTTAAATACTCACTCTCAGGTGGTATATTTTGACTGAAAAACTCATTGGAAGTATCCAGGGTCATTTTGTATTTTTCTTGCACCAGGTTTGTCATTAAACCTGTGCTGTGTGTGTTTTGTACTGCATATGCTTGGGTGTGCAAATTCAAATTTCTATAGTCTAAGACTATTCTATTGGAATTGTCTGGCTTGGAGAGAGGAAAAAGGGGCATGTTCATTTGTGAAAGACAAGGCACTATTATGGCCTGGAACTGCAACTGATCTAGTATTGCTTTTATACCACGCTTTGCTTCTGGCTTTAAAGGGTTTTGAGCTTGTGGTTATGGTAAGGGAATACCGTGGACTAGAGACTTTGAACCAACCTGCTTGATTTCTGTATAAGGTTAAAGCTTGTCTTACAGCCCACCCACTGACATAAATTTCCATGATATCCTCAGGTACTATGGGAGAGAAGGCTATCCTTATGACTTTCCTCCCCCCAGGGGGCTTGCCTACTAACGGCTGGATGCAAAAACAACAATTGATGGACAGAATGCAGAACAATGTCGTACATTCACCCCAGTACAGAGATCTGGGCCTAAATCCATCGTTTTTTTGCTCACCATGCCATTCCAGTTTGGACCAGCCATATGCAAATCAGTCTTGACCCTGCGCCCAATGGGAACAGTCCAGCCCGAACTGCCACGCCAGGTCTTCCCTGGACTGGGAACAAGCATCCTAGGACCGGTTTTGGGCTTTCAGCCCTCATCAGCCAGGATAGCTTGACTCCAGTGGCATGGAGAGCACGGGACCCACGTCTGGGCATACCCGTCCTACTCGGGGTGACAAATGCAAAAACAACAATTGATGGACAGAATGCAGAACAATGTCGTACATTCACCCCAGTACAGAGATCTGGGCCTAAATCCATCGTTTTTTTGCTCACCATGCCATTCCAGTTTGGACCCAGCCATATGCAAATCAGTCTTGACCCTGCGCCCAATGGGAACATTCCAGCCCGAACTGCCAGGCCAGGTCCTCCCTGGACTGGAAACAAGCATCCTAGGACCGGTTTCGGGCTTTCAGCCCTCATCAGCCAGGATAGCTTGACTCCAGTGGCATGGAGAGAACGGCTGGAGGCTAGACTTCTTCGGCCAGGATGATGTCATATTCATCAGATAATTTTGTCCAGAAGACTGCTTTAATTATACCTGGTATATCCCCTTCAATTCGTATGTTCAAATTGTAAACCCTATCAGGAGGATTTAAATGTTGATCTAGAGCCTAGATCTATGTAAAGCTATCGGTTGGATTTGCATCCAGAAACCTCTGAAGCATCTGATGTATTATTGTGAGTGATGCTATTTATTTATTTATTTATAAAGTTTTGTATAGCGCGAACATGACCCCGAAGGGTATCAGAGCGCTTCATATAATGGAAGGGAAGAACAAAGTAAAGGGGAAATTGCAAAGGGGGTAACAGAGAATAACATAATTAACTAATAACAATGTATCAGGATGAGAACAAACATTACTTAATAGGGTATAACAGACAACTCTGAGCTTTACAGTTGTTCGGCCAAAAAGAGTGTAGTCAGGGGTCATTGAGAAATCCGACGGACCATGACCATTTAAGGCAAGAACTTGTTCATTAAGATTATTTTTACTTCATGTTTAAAGGCAGCCATGTGGGGGATTCTGAGGACTTCTGGTGGGAGAGAGTTCCAGATCTTCGGTGCTGAGCCAGAGAAAGCTCTGAGCCTTGTTCTCTTTTTGCAAAAGGTCTGAGGTTTCAATAGGAGAGAGTTTGCACTTCTTGTTTGTCTACCCCCTCCTGATAGTTCTAGCTTTTGAGCCAGGTAACCGGGGGTTTTGAAATGGAGGGCTTTGTGCATCAAACAAGCAATCATTAGCTGTATTCTTGCTTCGTAGGGTAACCAATTTAGAGATCTTAGGGCTGGGGATATGTGTTCATTTCTTTTTGTATACGTAATCAATCTAGCAGCGGCATTCAAGGAAACCCTGAGTGGGGCCAAGGTATATTTGGGGAGGCCACAGAGCGTAGCGCTACCATAGTCTAGCCTCGGCAGGACAAGCGCTTGAACCACCTGCTTGAAGTCCTCTTGAGGAAGGAATGGCTTTAGATTTCTAAGAATCCTCATTTGATGGTTAGCACCCTTACACATCTTACTAATATGATTCCTCAAGTTCAAATGTGGGTCCAGGGTGATTCCGAGAGATTTAGCTGAATCAAGATATGATGGGAGCAGTTGAAGGCAGTGAAGTGTTTCAACCAGAGGTCTATATTGGGGGTGTGATTAGGAGGATATATGAGAAGGAATTCTGTGGTGCTGTCTAGAAGTGCTCTCTCTCAAGTCCTGTTTCAGAGGAGGACTTGCAACTGGATCAGCATGTTTTTTGAAAGTTCTGCTACTTTCTTCTTTTTTACTGGGGTTTTAGAGTCCAATACTTTCTCCTCCCTCTTTATGCTGACATCAGTCTTTCATCCTCTTTCTCTTTTTCTACTATATTCCTCTTTTCTTCAGTACTTGGATCGACTCCCCCTTTCTCTTCTTTTACCTTCAGTGTCCTGAAAAGAACATGAAAAGATGCTATCAGAATACTGATACTGGTCAGGTTTTTACATTTTCTCACAGTCTCTTAAGTTATAACCACTCCTGCCGGATTCCCGAGAAGTGGGTAATGCAGTTCATCTTCTATTTTTGTCTTTCTGTTTTTTCTTCTCTTTCCATTGCAGATTTCTCCTTAACGGAACCCTCATTACCATTTTAGGTTTTAAGTGTGGCTTAATAGGTCGAGTACCTAAGGTATCTCTATCTACAGAGGTATAAACTTCCATGAATATTTTTGGTAGCTCCAGTTCACAGTTTTGAATCAGAAATGCTTCCAGTCTCTGACTTATGGCCAAAACTAAAGCCTCTTCCTTTATTTTGCTTAGTATGACAGAGAAAACTACAGAGAAGTTCCTCATTAACTTCCTTTCTAAATCCAGAGCTGGGGCAGCTCCAGGCTCATTTTGCACTCTTATAAGTACACCAGAGAATTCTGCCAAAGAAGGCATACCATGCATACTGGTATAAATGCATACAAAGGTGCTTCCCCAGGAGTTGCACACCTACAGGAGGCACCATCCCAAGAGGAAGACACATAGCTAGTATTCTGTGTTTGTCTTGGGAGGTACTGTATTGCTTCTAACTGATTGGTCTTATGAGCAATCCAGAAAGCAATTTCATTACACTTCGTGAGTGCGTTAATAGTCTGTGGACTAATAGTTTGGTTTGTATTCATGCAGAAGTGACATGCCCTACTGTGACAGCAGATCTGAAGCTTAAACTACGTTGTACAAACTGTACGAGTCTCCTGAATAAGGAGGCTGTGTAGTTTAATACTACTACTACCTCAGCTTGTGTTAGGTTGTCAGGGCGAGAAACAGGAGTATAGCTGGCCAAGACTGGTCTTGTAGCCCTGTCATTGCTCAGAGGCCCCAAGCAGACATTTCTGTGCCAATGCTGCAACTGGCCACCAAATCAGCTTTGGTGTTCTTGATAAGTTAATGAGATTTCCAAATCTTGGTAAGCCCTGTAGTGTGCTGGCAGGTTTACCACCTTGTATTCCTGAAACTGCCCTGGGGCAGCATCAATAGGCTTGAACTACACCCAGGAGTAAAAAGTCTCAAAGTCATACACTGGATGTGCAGCTATTACAAAAGTAACTGCCACACACCTCCAAAGGGAACATGTCAAACTTTGAGATGTTGAATGACTGCTTCCCTGCAATTGACACCTATAAAAAAAGGTGCCGCCATAATGAATGGATTCAATTGAAAACTGGAATCAAAGAATTAGAAAAACCCACAGAATGGGGACTAATCTTTTATGAGTCAAACTTGACTAACCTATGGAAATAGGTGCTCCCTTATCCCCCAGTAGGAGGTTACCATGATTACTACGGACATCTCTGTAGTGACATAATAATGGTCCAGGTGTGTGTGACAAGTACAAAACTACTCAAGTCATAACCGTAAGATATGTGCCACAAATTGGGCATCAACCAGTGTGTAGGTTACTACTTTGGCGTAACTCTACTGGATGTACTTTCCCACGCACAGGTGACATGAGTGCACTTGGATCAATGCACCAGCAATGAATGTCAAAGGTATATTATTGTAGCCCCGCAAAACACTATTCAATGTGTAATTGACATAGAAGCATTGCTTTTGGATTACTAACAATCCCATAAAGGGATCAGGCGCAACGTGGAAAAAGCAACAGACCTTATTTCATTATTCCCAGTATCACTTCCATAGTACTGAGAAAATTCTCCACTTTTATGTTCAAAGTATTTATTACTATAGGAACAATCTGTTTTGCCGTACATCTAAAACAACTACACTGCATAATATAAAAACAGCAAGAAGGTACGTTATGAATAATGAGAATAAAATGAACATTTCTAGCATTGTAAAAATGTCATCTAGAACCTGACATCCTAACGTCTTCTTCTGTACGCTTTACTAAGAGAGCATGGAAGGTAGAGAAACTTCCAGTCTAGAGTTTCTTAGGAAGACGGGATGCACTACATACCTTGTTGACAGCAAAGGCTGTCTTTATTAGCAGAGGCACAAAGACAGTGTTCCCCCCGAAGGGCACACACATGCTGCAGTAGCAGTCAGTCAGTCTTCCTCAGTCCTATCAGCTTCAGACGATTTGTAGCATGTGAGAAGTGTGAAGTGTGCCATAGTAGGTGAGATTGTCTCTGGCAGAATCTCGAGCGATACTCTGGGCAAAGACCCTCTCCTGACAATGGGTCAAGTGATCGTCCTTATATACTAAAATTTAACAAAAATTGGTATTTCTGACATAAGTTTAAGAATGTGTGCCATAGATTATATGCATCAAGGTATGCACCCTACACGTTTCCTTATCTACATAGGTAAAAGGCCGTCAATTCAGACTACACTATTTTGGTTTTATGTCTGTATGTAGTCTTAATTATCCTTGACATGGTGGAAAGTACAGATATGGTCCAGACAAATGTCTCATTGATGGTTGTTTCTGTGTCATTAATCGAATGACTTGATGCTTTCACAGTTCTTAGAAAGATATGGTAAGGCCACAGCTGCGTTGAATGACAGACAATGATTCTGCATAAATCGGGATAGATAGCGACTCCCATTGTGTGAGAGAGGGAAGATGGCGACCTCCTTTAGTCAAGATAGAGTTGGGCCTACATAAGTTGGATTTGGACCTTAGGGACTTTACGTCAGCCTGAGGGTCCAATATTTGTCCCTGTGCTACCTTTCAAATGGGAGACATTTCCAACTTGCCCTCACATCTGGTTCTGTCATTTTCTGCCTATCTGCACTAGTTCCACTGGGTCTGAGGTCACAAAAGGCTAGTGTGAAGTTTTTTGTGTGTGGGCTGAGGCAGAGTTTTTTAAGTGCAGGTGTGACATGTAACTGCTCTGCTCCTCCCATCAAGTCGGGATGGCTCATCCTGCCAACATCCAGTCCCTCTATTGTGTGGCCATCTGGGAGGCACACACAAAGGGCAACTACCAACTATGCTTAGTCATGTGACCCCGAACCAGGCTACAGGCACAAAATGGTTAGAACAAGAATATTCCTATTTTCTAAAAGTGGCATTTTCATATTTGCGACTTTAAATCAGACTTATAGTGTTACAGCTCTCTCATCTAAAGAATGGCAAGGCAGCGGGCCCTGACTCATTGCCAGTCAAGGTATATAAATTAATTACTGACGAAATAGTTCCAGAAATGAAATTATTGTTTAATTCAGTCTATAAGGGGGAAGAGCAGATCCCAAATTCATGGCGGGAAGCCACAATAGCGTTGATTTTAAAACCCGCAAAGGACCCGAGGAGAGCCGACTCATATCGGCCTATCTCCCTGTTAAATGTAGATTATAAGATCTATACTGGCATTTTAGCAGGGAGAATGGCAAAGGTAGCCCCGCAATTAATACACATAGATCAGAAGGGCTTTGTCACGAAAAGACAAATTCAGGAATTAACGCTATCTTTGATTGAGACTATAGATTTGGCAATTGTGCGTAAGATCCCTCTGGCAGTTATTACCATCGACGCTGCCAAGGCATTAGATCGTGTTAGTTGGGCATTTCTCTGGGCAGTTTTGGAATCAATGGGCTTTGGCATAGGCTGTATTACGGCACTTAAAAAATTATATGAAGGCCCTATGGCTAAAATTCTTTTAAACGGCTCCCTGACAAATAGCTTTAATATCTTTAGAGGTACGAGGCAGGGTTGCCCCTTGTCCCCCCTCCTTTTCGATATCTATATCGAACCCTTGGCGCACCTCTTGAGGAAAGACAAACAGGTAATCCCAATTCATTCACTCCCCTCTCGCAGTAAAATAGCATTATATGCGGATGATCTGATAATATACACCTCAGATCCAGCCCGAACATTACCAAGGGTGGAGCAGTTAACAAAAGAATTTGGGGAAGTATCAGGATATTTAGTGAATATCTCCAAGACAGAGGTAATGAGCTGGAATTTGGAGGGTTGGGGAGGTAGAGTGTGTGCTGGGATAAAATATCTAGGCATTATCATAGCCAACCAAATAGACGAGATCCCATTGCGGAATCTAAAGAGGGTGGCCAAGGAGGTTGATCGGTTATTGTCCAGGTGGAAGAACCTTCCATTAACCATCTATGGGAGGGTTAATTTAGTGAAAATTTCTATTTTGCCAAAGCTGACATATCTATTTAATTGTATTCCATGTAAATTCCCTAAAGAAATAATTAATAAAATACAAGGAAAAATAACTAGCTTTACCAGGGCTTCCCATGGAACACGGCGGCTTGCTTGGAAAAAACTAAGGCGTCGCCTCCAGAAGGGTGGGTTGGCTCTGCCAGACTTGAATTTTTACTGTATGGCATTTCAATTTAAAAACCTCCGAATTCTTATAGGGGAGCCCGATTCCTCTACCTGGGGAGTCTTATTAGGGGAAATGACCAAGGAGTTTGGGGCAACCGCCTTTCTATATAAATTCGGGGCTCAAAAGTACTTCAAAAAAGTGAGGTTGAAGTTTCAAAAAAAAGACTTAACACTGTGGAGTGCAGTGAGGAAGATGATGAAAATAGGGTACTATTCGGAATTCGCACCGATCTGGGATTCCCCAGGGACACCAGAATGCCTGAAGGATGGATTGACTCTCCCTTTGAAACAAGCAGGACTGTCCAGGTGGGGTGACTTGATATCAGCAGGTGAACTGTTGATATGGTAGGTGTTGAGTGCGAAAACTGGCAACAGACTGTCTAGGTTTAAATATGTTCAGCTTACGGCATGGTTCTCAACGACTTTCCAAGAGATAGGGGGGTTATGGGACTTTGAAGCCACCCTTCAAGATGTAAGCGTAAAAAGTAAAGAAGTTTCCAAATGGTACGGGCAATTTCTGGAAGCAGAGGAAATGAAAATGGAGACCCCATACGCGATTTGGCGGGACACATTTCAGGATGAGGATTTACATTTGCTTTGGTCAGATTCATTAAAATTATTATATTCAATAGTCACACCAGCAAACTTTAAAAGACATCATTTTTTTGTAATAAACAGATTGTATTGGACTCCTCAAAGATTAGCTAAGTTTGTGTTACAGCCTGTCCCTAGATGTAATAGATGCAATCTTTCAAAAGCTAACGATGTACATATTTTCTTTACATGCCCTGCAATAAAAGAATATTGGAAGGTTGAAGAAACTACCATAGGAGACATTTTAGGGGAACCCATAACCTTGACAGCGGCCTTAGTACTCCTACGGGTTTATAACAATTTACATGTCACCTTAAAAAGTAGGCAAAGGTGCCTGGTATTTTATCTATTGCTTCTAGCCAGACGTGAGATCTGTAAACATTGGATAGATCCTGTGCCTCCACATCCTACAGGGTGGCTAAAAGTGGTTAAGTGGACGAGCAAAATGGATATCGAGTGCAATCCACGAAGGTCGGGGGAAATCTGGCAGGAGTTTATAATGTGGGCAAGTTAGCACTGTGGCATAAAGTAGGGCTGTGTTGAATATAACAAAACTTTCCATAGTCCTATGATTACACCAAATCATGGCAATTTGGGAGGATTTTGCCCCCTAGACGCGATAAGAGCTTTGGAGGCTCGGGCGATCAAATGCAACGGACCATGAGACGAAGATGGGCGCCAAAAAACGGTCCAAGACTTGCAGAATGCTATGGTGATATGAGGACTTAAAAAAAAAAAGACTTATAGTGTTTGAACTTACTATTAATTTGAGAGTAAACATGACATTTCTATCTGTTTCCAATCAAATGTTATCACTTAAGGCCTTGCAGTAGTGAAAAACAAATTTAAGAGCTTTTTACTACCAGGACATGCAAAACTTAAAAGTACATGTCCTACATTTTAAATTCAATGTGCCCTGTCCAATGGGCTGTTTAGAGCCTACTCTACAGGTGACTTATATGCATTAAAAAGGAAGGCTTTGGCCCTGCAAAAAGTTGGATTTACCAGGTCAAAATGGAAGTTTAAAACTGCATTCAGGCTGCATTGGCAGACCTTAGACATGTTTAAAAAAGCTACTTAAGTGGGTTGCACCATAAGGGCTAGTGGCCCTCTTGTAGCATTTACTTTACAGGCCCTGAGTACCTGTAGTACCACTTTACTATGGACTTATAATCAGGGCCACTAGAATTATGTGATTGTGCAACTACGGTGATTTTCACATAATTAGAGATTGGTCGCATTTGTCGCATAATACATCATTTTAACCCAAAAATTATGTTGTTTCTAGCTCAAACTGATGAAAAGTTAATAAAAATGAAGCGACACGTGTCGCCTGCACAGTGATAGGCCCTTTGGAATGCTGGACTGGTCACCTTTATGTTGCTTATTGCTATATGTCAGCATTAAAATGGTACTAAAGAGGTGCAACCAATGCCCAGACTGTGTTACCAAGTTTAAAAATGACAAAACAATAAAGTAATACTATTACAAAATGTGGCGCATTATGATGCATAATTTGCCTTTTCTTGCCACATAATTTCCTAAATGCTGCTGCATATTTTGGCACTCTAATTCAAGTGGCACTGCTTATAAGTACATTAAATGCACCAATTGGGTGATGTAGAGACCTGCTGGACATGTTCTAGTGTTTGTCAGGACACTGGTGTACCAGCCACCGCACCTGCTGTGGGCAAAGCCAAAGCCTGCAGCAGAGGAGAGTAGCCTGTCATGCCCTGCAACATCGCCTTTGCTTCATCCACATTGTACTGGCTAACATACATGCAAAAGAAGCCCCAGCAGTCCTCTGAGCAAAAACAATGCAGCGCACTGACTACCGGGGAACGCCCCACGCAGGGGTGAGAGGAGCGCGGATTGGCCCTGCTGCATCCAGCATGAACGCCACCCTCAGCAGCTAGTTGTGCAGATTGCAAGGAAAGCATGGCCTGCAGCACTAAGAAGGTTTCAGCTGCCCAATATTTGAAGAGCAGCACCAAGTAAGTGACCTATATGTGGCGGCCCAAGGCAGACCTGGATAAAGACAAGCCAAGGAAATACACAAAAATGGGGGCTAGAGGAGGTTTAGAGACCGGTGAGGTTATACACTCCTTACTCAATTAAACAAACACACAAGAGCCTTCGGGTCTAGATAAAGAAGTTAGGCTAAAGGAATCAACAACAAAACTGAGAGGTGTCCCTTTAGAGGACGATTTCCCTCACCCACCAGAGGTGGCATGCTTCATCATTGGGGACCCTCCTCACACCATGAGGCCTAGTCAAGGTGCAGGCTACGACCCCCTCACTGAGAGGGAGGAGCTCAGGGATGTTTTATTTGCTAAGAGGGTATTTACTAATTACCCAAAGTGAGCTTAAAGACGTGGTGAGGAACGCAGTGCAAAAAGTGAGGTGACTTTAAGACTAGCTACAGGGTTCACCGCTTGTCTTTATTCAGGCAACTCTGTGCTAGGTTTAAAAACAAAGACAAAAAAGCACAGCAGGAGACATTAGACCCACTTGTGTTGCTTAGAGATCAACATATTTCAGCCCGTGACCTTATTAGCGTCTTAGCCTTCATCAGGATCTTGTTATCGCTACTGCTGTGAGGGTGAAGTGTAAACCAGGAATATACAAATACTTTATATACAAAGCATACAAAACAAGTGATCCATTGTTTTCCGGGTGGTGGATTCACTGGTAGTACCCGCTTAAGTCGGGTGTCATGCCTCAGCTGCCCTTGGCATGGGCGCTCAAGGGGCATTACAGTCTCCAGCCAGTGTCGGAGCCGGGAGACAGCAGTCCATGCCAGGGAGCAGGAACCACTCCCTGGCATGGACAGCTGGGGAGAGAAGCATGGGGGCACATACGCACGCCCAGTTAGGAGGACACAGCACAGCCCCAACTACAGGCAGGAAATGAGCAGAAGGGGAAACAGCCACAACAACGCGGGCACCACATCGCGATGCCATTACAACGCGGTCGTTACAACGACCGCGTTGTTACCATGCAAAGACATTACTACGCAAGTCATTACATCGACTTGCAGTAGATGCTGCGCTAACATTAGAAATAGTATAGTTTACTATTCCAACACCTTCCCTACTTTTACGTAGGCTGGAGTTGGAATAGTAAATTATACATTTCTAATGTCAGCACGCCATCTACTGCAAGTCGATGTAATGACTTGCATAGTAATGGCTTTGCGTGGTAACAACGCGGTCGTTGTAACGACCGCGTTGTAATGGCACGCGTTGTGATGACTCGCGTTGTAACGAGTCATATTCGAGCAGAAGAGATGGAGTACTGCTTCCAAGCACCGCAGCAAAGGCCTGTAAACCCCCGCAGAGTGCACCAAGGAGCCCAAAGCTGCTCTAGCCAAGAGAGCTGCCAGGAGTCCAGTGAAAACCAAGGCCATGAAGTGTCAAGTAGCTAAGAAACTCCAGCAAAGAAAATGGAACCAAAAGCAGCCAAGCAGCAAAGCCAAAGGGCAGCAAGCCCTGCTAGTCAGCCAGCAAGCCCACAAAAGGCACAAGGAGCACTGTGCGCAACTCATGCCCCCTAGCAGCGGTCTGACGCCACTGCATGAGATGGGGCATGCACATCCCCCGTTGGAGAAAGACCACTGCCACAAGAGGAAGAGCAGGCATGCAAGAAGCCAGCTGAGAGCACAAACTCACGGGGCTCAGTGACAATGTACAACTACATCATAGGGGTGTAAGAGGCACCCAGCAGCACAACCGATGCCCCTCGTCCAGTACAGGAAAGGAAGAGTGCTCTCAGAGAGTGAGAGGCATTGCTGCACAAGAGAGGCCACACCAGCCAGCTGACCTACCACTAAATGGCCACCGTTGACCCCTCACTGAGAATGTCACATGGAGTGATGGACCCTGCCAAGCACGTCTGAACTTAGGCAGGATCAAGTGCCATGATGGCGCAGCCTTGAGGCACCAGCACTGCACCCTCTAGCGAAGGTGGAAGGAAGGTGATCCTCCATCTCTGGAGTGGAACACCGAGAAGATCCCTGAAGAAGGCATAGGCAGAGTGTGGGTGTTTGCAACATTCATGACAAGAGAAGATGTGCAGTCCTACGAACTGGACAGGACCTGCAAGAATTCCACAAGGAGAGAAGAGTCAAGTCCTACTGACAGGACAGGACCTGCGAGAGGTCCACGAGGAGAGAAGAGGTGCCTTCCTATGAACAGGACAGGACCGATGAGAGGTCCACGGTGGAAGAAGCTACACAGTCGTATGAAAAGTATGTGACCAGTGAGAGGTACATGTGAAGTGAACAAGTGACACACGTGGCAGGAAGCCACATCACAGTGAGCAAGCTGGTCAGAAGAGAGAAGAGTGTGGCACAACACCACATCACGAAGGAGAAGAGTAGAGGAGAGAAAGGTGTGTGACAGACCTGTCACACAGAAGATCTCAACAGCCACAGGTGCGCAGGAGAAATGGAGAAATGTGACAAGACCGAGGAATCATGCCACTACTGGAGAGTGCCCCTCCAACACAAGCCAGCGCTCGGGGTACAGCGATGTTGCTGGAGACAGCTCAGCTGAAGGACCAATTGTAAGTTGCCAGCAAGCACGTACTGCATATCTGCCCCACGCCTCCCAGAGCGACCTTCCAGCCACCTGTCACCGGCTTCTGGAAGCAGATGGCATCCCTGCTAGCAACAGCACATGCCAAAGAAAAAGAAGAACTGCACCATCTATGTAACAAGTTAAGTGGCCACGAAGTCCCTCCAGTTGTCTACACTCCAAGCAAATCATCACCACCTGCCAAACAGGTTGTAAAATGGTAACAATGTCATCATTACTACGTGCATCACCTCGGATAACTAAGGAGCATCTCACCACCAGAATGGAGCCTTATGCCTGCGAAACATCCGTAGACTGACAAGGCACTCCTGGCACCGTGAAGGGCCAATCATCTAGAGACTATCTGTTAGACCCCACGTGCACCTGAGCCCTGCTGACAAGAGCACACCTGACCATGAGCCATCTTCCATTGTGGTTGCATGAGTGGCTTGGCTGTGGCCCTGATGGTAGTCCTGCAGCGACCCCTTCATGCGGCCCACACGAGGCCCTGCACAGCCCCACTAGGGCCCGTGGCAACCCAGTAAAAAGGGCCTCAAGGGAATTCCTGCATGAGGGAATCCCAGCACAAGAGATGAGTCTGAAGCTGCTCCACTGACAGGTATTAGTAGGCACCAAGGCCTCAGAGGAAGACGTCCAACCATCGCCATTGTCATCCCGGCCTTTGCAGGTTCACCTTTCACGGAGCCAGTGCTCCTCAAAAGAAACCTCTGCGGCAAACTCCACCAATGCTCCTGATCCACCCAGTTTGAACTGTTTATATCAACTCCAACACGATGAGAACAGGCGGGACCGAACAAAATCGCACAGGTTGACTGTAACCCCAGGTGTGATGTTCGGGGAACACCAGGGAGCTAGTGGGGCCGGT
>CAWUFW010032151.1:0-14370 GCA_963921515.1 Calotriton arnoldi | reverse complement strand
TACAGGTGACACGTGTTTGCGTAAAAGGAGTACAAATGACAACTTGTTATTAATTCACAGCATTCTTTTCTCAGATTAACTATTAGAATACCAAATGGGCAATGCATATGAGCAAAGTGATTACTTCTGCATTTTCACTTACTTGTACATATCACTAGTTTCACTTTATCATACTTTGCTCTGTAACATAGTGAGTACAGAAGGATCAAACAGATCCTGATGAAGAAGCCCCAGAGCTCAAACATGTTGACTTGATTAGAGACCAGACACTACACGCAGACATCTCCACCCACTGCTTAACAGACCAGTCCCAGGGAAATTAAATGTCTTAGTCTACAGGGGCCAGTTCTTTTTAATTTATCTTTCTCACTCTGCCCTCGACCTTCCTCTCACAACTCCTACACCACACATAGTACTGAAGATCAGTGTCTTCACAGAAGTCAGCAGGGTCGAGCACGCCCGATTCTGCAGCGGGTCAGGGAAGACTTAAGGATGAAGCTAATGACACTGCTGGGCCCTTTTGATGTGAGGGGTATTTGGGCGCCACTGTGTGCTTCTAACTAATGTAGGAGACACACCTTGACAGAGAGCATTTTCACTGAAAGAAACCCCATCACAGGATCCTTGCAGTTTAGTATATATCAACGGTATAACTGGTCTGACCCTAAAACAGGCCATAAGCAAACATATTTAATGCACAGGTCCCTTTATGATTTACGCAAGTTTGAGCTATTAGAATGATAAATGCCTTTATTTATGTTTTGCTTTAAAACATAAATTAAAGATATTGTCAGCTTACGGGGCCAATAGCTTCAACTCTCACTAAATGAGCGACTATTGCATTGCAAATGCTTGTTTCATTCCTGTGCTTACTGGCACTGCTCCATGGGAATTTTACCTGGAGAATGACACAATGCTGTCCAGAACTGCCCATTCCTTCCTGACTTCAGTGACCTTGCACGTCTCCACTTTTACCCTCATTTCTCATCAGTACCAGGAATCCACTCCGAGGTTATTTCTTGCCCAAATATTCTTCTGTGACAGTTCCCATAGATTTGAGCAACACAATAAAAATCAAGGCCATTACACTACAAGTCTTTGCTCAGGGCAGGAATTCACTGAATAACGTGGTCAGGCCGCCAAGGCTCAGGCATTTATATTTTCCACTTTGCCGATGATTCAGATCTTCTGTATCAAAGGCAAACATTGACTTAGCTCAGATGGATCAAAAGAGGCTTTAAAAGCATCAGTCAGCCCCCAGGGGATGATCAGCCAGTGTGCATTAACTGGGTCACCATTTCGTTGTTGACGGCTGCTGTATCTGGCAAAGGAGTGCTGCTAATGAGGAGAAACGTTTGCTCAGACAGTACTACTGTAAGAAATGATACAAAATAGCAAAATATTGCGACAGAACGTGCCATAGCGCTGCACTTCATTAACTTTCTGTGTCTGATTGATGCTTTGTACCTCTCCAGTCCCCAGCCCCTGTCTCCTGACCTGGGTTCCAGGGGCCTTACAACAGCTCTGCTGACCTGGTTTCTTCTGGCTCTGTTGCAGTTCTCATAAGTGACCTGGTTCTCTGGCTCCCACAGCAGCTCTGCTGACCTGGTTCTTCTAGTTTTTACAGCTGCTTTGCTGATCTGTTCTCAGGCTCTAGAGCCTTGCTGACCCGGTTTTCTGGCCTGGCAGCTCCTGCTGACCCACCTCTGGCCTCCCAGCAGCTCTGCTGACCTGGTTCTCTTGGCCTCTGCAGCAGCCTGCTGACCTTGTTCTCTGGCCTCCCACAGCAGCTTGATGACCTGCTTTGGCTTCCAGCAGCTCTGCTGACCTGGCTCTCTGGCTCTACAGCAGCTCTGCTAACCTGGTTCTAAGGTCAGCAGGCCTCTGCTGACCTGTTCTCTGGCTCTACAGCAGCTTGCTGACCTGGTTCTTTCTGGCTCACAGAACGCAGTTCTGCTGACTCTTGGGTTCTGAGGCTCTTACAATCGCTCTGGCTGGCCTGGCTCTCTCTGGGCCTCCAGAGCACCTCTGCTGACCTGGCTCCCTGCCTTCCAGAGCGTCTGCTGACCTGGTTCTCTGGCTCTACAGCAGCTGGAGCTGACCTGGTTCTCTGCCCACAGCAGACTAAGGATCTGTTCTCTGCCTCACAGCAGCTCAAGGACCCGGTTCTCTTGGCCTTCCACAATGGTTCTGCTGATCTGGTTCTCTGGCTCAGAGCAGCTCTGCTGACCTGGTTCTCTTGGCTCTAATAAAGGCCCTTGCTGACCTGGTTCACTGGCTCTAGAGCTGCTCTACGCTTGACCTGGTTCCCTTCTGGCTCCACAGCAGCCCTGCTGATCTGGTACTCTGGCTCTAGAGCGGCTCAGCTGGTCTTGGTTGTCTGGGCTCCAGAGCACCCTCTGGCTGGACCTGGTTTCTCTGGCTCTCACAGCAGCTCTTGCTGACCTGGTTCCTCTCGCACTCAGAGCAGCCCGGCCCTGCTGACCTGGACCTCTGGAGCTCGACAGCAGCCCTGCTGACCTTGGTTCTCTGGGCTCTACAACGGCTCTGGCTGGACCTGGTTCTCTGGCTCCCAGTACCTGCTGACAATGGTTCTCTGGCTCTAGAGCAGCTCTGCTGACCCGGTTCTCTGGCTCCCACGAGCAGTCCTCCGGCTGACTCTGGTACTCTGGCTCTACAACGAGGCCTGCTGACCTGGTTCTCTGGTCTCCCATACAGCAGCTCTGCATGACCTGGTTCTCTGGCTCTAGAGCGGCTCTGCTCCTGGACCTGGTTCTCTGGCTCTGTACAGCGTCTCTGCTGACCTGCCCCTCTGGCCTCCAAAGCAGCTCTGCTGACCTGACTCTCATGGCTTCCCACAGCAGCCTGCTGACCTGGTTCCTCTGAAGCTCTGCTAGGTGCTCCCGCCTGCTGACCTGGTTCTCTGACTCCACAGCAGCTCTGCTGACCTGGTCCCATGGCTCTGCCAAAGCGGCCTCCGCTGACCCGGGTTCTCTGGCCTCACAGCAGCCTCGCTGACCTGGTTTCTCTGGCCTCTACAGCAGCCTGCTCACCTGGTTCCGCTCTGGCTCTCAGAGCAGCCTCCTGCTGACTCGGTTCTTATGGCCTACAACGGCCTGCTGGACCTGGGGCCTCACCCATAGCGGCTGCCTCCAAGCGACTCCGGGTTCTTACGGCTCCACAGCAGCCTTGCTGACCTGGTTCACCTAGAGTGTTTTCATTTTTGAATCTCTTTGTTTAGTAGTGTCTTTAGAGAGTGCTGGCAGAATCTAAAGGAGTGTTAAGAGTATTGACAAGCCTACATTAGACAAGTTGTCAGAGGAACAAGGCAGGCAAGAAGATAGTGCTTACCTTGACTTACATGCAAGAGAGACAGCGCAACGCCGCAAGTAAGGACATTTCCAGATCCTAGTAGTAGGGCCAGCGTCTCCAGAAGTTCGATGACGTCGTAGGCGGTAGTAGCAAGGCCAGGATTCTAAGAAGCCTGCGGCAGTCGTAGATAGTAGTAGCTAAGCATGATAGGGCCATGGCCCCCGATGACGTCCCGCCTTGTATGCTAGAAACAGCTCCTCTGGGCGTGTTGGTGATGGCAGCAGCCACTCTCTAAAACGTACCTCTGGGAACATACGAGGGCAAGACCAAGGCAGTGGTACCTTATTATGAGATTCATTTGACGCATGCGCATGGCATTTCGTAAGGGCTGCCTGACTGCTGATAACAGCTTCAAGCAATGTAGGCCGCGGAAGGTGGTAACTGCAATCAGAAGTAGTGCACCTGGTGGTGAGTCAAAGTGGGCGTCGGCGAAGTATAACCTGGCCCGTTCTTTTGTGAGACTACCCGGGTGACAGGCCACGATAACAGTCTTGATAACGCCGAGGTTAATCCAGAACTTCGCGGGTACATGCAGTTTGCAGAGTGCATCAACGAATAATGTAGCGACCGTTTTGGTCTCTGGACTAGACCCTGGAAGAAGCGGAGCATTGCAAACAGGACCTACAGTCGAGTACATGATCCATGGGTAACTTTTGAGACAGGAGATGCTGGACTCAACGGTCTGGACAGCTAGGATCACTCGCCAAGGCACACTATATATACAGGCCTATACGTTACAACAGTACAGAGAACGCAGTCATGATCGTTTGCAAAGCTTTAGTCGCAACAACGGTAATTTAAATCTGGCACTCGGTCAACTTCTGCGTGTCCAAGGGACAGTGCCACAGAGACGAGATATTAGCAACGAAAGTCAATGTCTAGTAGGTTCCAAACAGTGCAGGGGCGGTCAACGGAGGTCACCAAATACGCCCGCCGGACCCGAAAACAAAGGCCACAACAGTAACAAGCATTTACAATGCAATAGGTCTCGCAATGACATTATTTTGAGCTTTATTGACATTGTAAATGGCAATGCCTTTAAAAAATTAAAAGGCATTGTTATTTACAATACCAAAAGCAACACCTATTGCATTGCATAGCGCGGTGTCCATGAAGACGGCGCCGCGCTTATTAAAGTTAAAAAAAAAAAAAAAAGTGTGGTGGGGGGGCAGAGCCCTGTGGTGACTCACTGGAGAGCGCCTTGAGTGCTGCGCCCATCTCGGCAGTGCCAATGCCACCCTGCCAGGGGCTTCCCGCACTTTATCCGGGGCTAATCTTATAATTTCCATAAGGCATCCTGTGTGCCGCAGGGCAGGGACGAGGGTCCCTGACAGCCCCCCACACACACAGCACTGGCCGGTGTTGAACCACACTGTGCCCTCACTCCAGTAATCTCATGGACAGAGCACACAATAATAATATTCACACAAATTCACTCACCCGGGGCTCTTTGTCGCGGGGGGACGGGAGCAGCCAGGGCTGTCTCTCCCTGAAACGTGTGTGTGTGGGGGGGGGGGCAGCCTCCCTCCCACCAGGGCTGGTGCCTCAGACTCTCAGTACAGTAAGACCAGGGGAAGAGCTCACAATATTAATACCTGTGTACACACCCGGGGCTCTCTGTCTGCTTGGGGTGAAAGGTCGCGGCCGTGTAAATCTTCCTGAAAGAGAAAGTCATGTAGACACCCCCCAACCCTCCCCCTCACACACACAGCTAGGCATCTCACCACTCTGTGCCCTGCAGTCCCTAGAACTCTGCGTACAGTAACACCAGTGACAGGACAAACACTATTAATGCACGGCCACACAGCAGAGGCTTTATCCTGACTGGGGTGCATTGCCCCAGCCAGGGCCGACTCTCTCTGAAAGGGAGGGGCGGCTTTTTGACCTGCTCCCGCACACTCCGCGAACTGGGAGTACAAAATGCAGCTTTCAGCTTCAGGCGCTGACAGGTGGGAACAGGAAAACCAACTAGGAGATCGTCTTCTCCAAATGCTGAGAAATGTAACCCCCACCACCGTTCTTTATGGACTAAGTGATGAAAGATGGCGTTTTCTGCGCAAAGGGCCCTTGCGCTTCTTTTGGCGCTTTGAACGTAAACATTCACTAGAAGCATCACAAAGTTAATGCATGTTTTGCAGACAGAGATATTTCGAGTTAGTGCACGCACTCAACACTAGTGGCACACTAGTTTATATCTTTATTTTACGTAGTGCTGCTCTGTCCCCGATAAGTCGGTGCTTTTCTTGGCCTGGCAGAGTGCATCACCCGGACGCAGCCGGCCAGAATAAAACTTCCTCCTTCACACAATGTGTTCCTGGACTTGGCAGTAGTAGTATATTTCTCTTTGTATTGGTGCTCTGTACACGTCATTTTGCAAGTTGGGATGTTTAAGCACAAACCAGTGGCGTACGGCAAAAATGATGCCCCCCACCCCTCCAGAAAGTGATGAAGGGGAGCGACCCCACATCTCCCAGATACACCCTTGAAGGGTGACCCAACTCCCCCCTCGCCCCCCGCGAACGTGTATGGTTCTAGTGAAACTTCAAGTCCCAAAATGCACAGCACCACTGGCGAAAGATGTAAAGAGTGGCCAAAGTCGTCAATGATTGGCAGCTATAGGTTTGCTCAGCTGTTTAAGAAGTTAACAACTCCCGCTCGACTCCAGACCTTGAGCTGATTAAATAGATGTTACGAGATGATGACAGACGAACAGAAGGAGACGCGCCCTCGGTTATTTAAGTGGCAAAAGTGGAGAAGGGATGACAAGCCAAAACCCATTACTGCCCCCTCCCAACTTAACAGGTGCGCCGATCACCCCAATAACCCCCCTCCCCCCAACCCGGAGATCTACAAATGTGGAGCCCTAACACATTTCCAGTGCTGCGAAGTGCGACCGCTTCACCCGAGGGGATGCGGGCGACTCCCCATAGCATAGCCCAAATGTGGAGGCTGAGGCTAGCAGCCACAATGTACATACATCTAAGAATACAGCTACTGCTATAGACAATTGCTTAGGCAGTTCCAGCAGTTGTACTCTGGTCACGTGATAGTAACATCCGACCCACGGGATGTTTTTTTTTTCCAAGGACGACAGCTCTTTCCGGTGTGCGCTTAAAACCAGGTTTCTCGGAAACGAAAGCAGTGCTAATAAAATGCTCGAACAGCCCTGGGCAGCTGGAGAGAATGGTACAGGTGGGGGTCGCCACCGAGCTTCAGAAACCAGTATCCCGTGTCTTCATACACGCCCCCCGCCCACCCCCCCTCTCCGCAGAGCTTAGTAGAGATTTTTCTAGGAATGTGACTCCTATTCGTGTAAATATAACCTCTAAAATTACCCTCAATAGGGACAGCTGGGAGGTGTGTGACAGCGTCCTGAAATGTTGCTATGAAAGGCACAGCAAGTGAGACAAGTAAAGCGACATGAGCTCCAATAAAACTTACGTCGCGGCTAACTTTGCCCTCCGCCTCAGGAAGCCCATGAACAATGAACAGCGCAACTCTGGGGAGTTTGCTTTTGGATGGGGGAAGGGGAGGGAGGAGCTGGTAGGATTTCCAATGAGGAGCCAGCGTTTCCCGTAAACAGAGCTAGCAGCACACCCTCCTAAGTCACGCCAAACAAAGATGGCATGGGCCAGGCCAGATGGGCCGTCCCAAAAGGTGACAGGGCGGTAACAAAAAAGCCTGATATCCAATCACGCGCCACCGTTTACCATAAAGGATGACGCAAGCCAATGGGAAAGAGGGGCGGGGCTTCAAGTCCCCTTCTAAAATTATCAATTACTATAGCTCTCGCAGAGCGAGCAGCGCATGCGCGCTGCAACGCTAGGCGAGACCTAAAAATGAGAAAAACAAGTTAGCGTTCAAACTAAAGTGATATTGCAATAACAGTAACTAAGAAATCGCAATAATGAAAACTGCAAGCAAGCAGGAACAGTTAAAACAAGCATTGGCATAGCCAATAGGTCTGCTTGGGACCTTATAAGTGTTTAGGCAGAGCTATTGGTTTTGCCAATGTTTTTAAGAGCATTGTGGCTGCTGGTATGTTGAAAAGTTATAATAAAAAGACTTATAAGCATTTTTGTTACTTTATATATAACTAAGACGACATTATGTACAACTGAATGACCCAATTAAAAAAGAATAAACATAAGAAAGGTCTTGTCGTTTATTTTGTCGTTGCAATGTTGGCAACTTCTTCCTGCCTATTCTAATGTTGAGGTGGTGCTTAGTGATGCTGAGGTGGTGCTTAGTGATGCTGAGGTGGTGTTGAGTGATGTTGAGGTGGTGCTTAGTGATGCTGTGGTGGTGCTGAGTGGTGTTGAGGTGGTGCTTAGTGATGCTGAGGTGGTGCTGTGGTGGTGCTGAGGTGGTGCTGTGGTGGTGCTGAGTGATGCTGTGGTGGTGCTGAGTGATGCTGTGGTGGTGCTGAGTGATGCTGGGGTGGTGCTGTGGTGGTGCTGATTAGTGGTGTGGTGGTGCTGTGGTGATGCTGAGTGATGCTGTGGTGGTGCTGAGTGATGCTGTGGTGGTGCTGAGTGGTGCTGTGGTGGTGCTGTGATGCTGTGGTGGTGCTGTGATGCTGTGGTGGTGCTGAGTGATGCTGTGGTGGTGCTGAGTGGTGTTGTGGTGGTGCTTAGTGATGCTGTTGTGGTGCTTAGTGGTGATGTTGTGGTGCTTAGTGGTGCTGAGTGGTGGTGTGGTGGTGCTGAGTGGGGCTGTGGTGATGCTGAGTGATGCTGTGGTGGTGCTGAGTGATGCTGTGGTGGTGCTGTGGTGGTGCTGAGTGATGCTGTGGTGGTGCTGTGCTGGTGCTGAGTGATGCTGGGGTGGTGCTGTGGTGGTGCTGATTAGTGGTGTGGTGGTGCTGAGTGATGCTGTGGTCATGCTGAGTGATGCTGTGGTAGTGCTGAGTGATGCTGTGGTGGTGCTGAGTGATGCTGTGGTGGTGCTGAGTGATGCTGTGGTGGTGCTTAGTGATGCTGTTGTGGTACTTAGTGATGCTGTGGTGGTGCTGAGTGATGCTGTGGTGGTGCTGAGTGGTGCGGTGGTGGTGCGGAGTGATGCTGTGGTGATGCTGAGTGATGCTGTGGTGGTGCTGAGTGGTGCTGAGTGGTGCTGTGGTGGTGCTGTGGTGGTGCTGAGTGATGCTGTGGTGGTGCTGAGTGATGCTGTGGTGGTGCTGAGTGATGCTGTGGTGGTGCTGAGTGATGCTGTGGTGGTGCTGAGTGATGCTGTGGTGGTGCAGAGTGATGCTGTGGTGGTGCAGAGTGATGCTGTGGTGGTGCTTAGTGATGCTGTGGTGGTGCTGTGGTTGTGCTGTGGTGGTGCTGAGTGGGGCTGTGGTGATGCTGAGTGATGCTGAGTGGTGCTGTGGTGGTGCTGAGTGATGCTGTGGTGGTGCTGTGCTGAGTGATGCTGTGGTGGTGCTGAGTGGTGGTGTGGTGGTGCTGAGTGATGCTGTGGTGAGGCTGAGTGATGCTGTTGTGGTGCTGAGTGATGCTGTGGTGGTGCTGAGTGGTGCTGTGGTGGTGCTGAGTGGTGCTGTGGTGGTGCTGTGGTGGTGCTGAGTGGTGCTGTGGTGGTGCTGTGGTGGTGCTGAGGATGCTGTGGTGGTGCTGAGTGGTGCTGTTGTGGTGCTGAGTGATGCTGTGGTGGTGCTGAGTGATGCTGTGGTGGTGCTGAGTGATGCTGTGGTGGTGCTGAGTGATGCTGTGGTGATGCTGAGTGATGCTGTGGTGGTGTTGAGTGGTGGTGTGGTGGTGCTGAGTGGTGCTGTGGTAGTGCTGAGAGATGCTGTGGTGGTGCTGAGTGATGCTGTGGTGGTGCTGAGTGGTGTTGTGTTGGTGCTGAGTGATGCTGTGCTGGCTCTGATTGATGCTGTGGTTGCGCTGAGTGATGCTGTGGTGTTGCCGAGTGAGAGATGGAGTGAAGATATAATGCCCAATTAGAGAGGGTGGTGAGAGAGAAAGAGAGAGAGAGAAAGGGTGTACATAGAATAAAGAGTGGAGCGGGATAGAGAGAGAGAAAAAAGGGGAGAGAGAGTGAATGAAGGAGTTTGAAAGAGAAACAGATAAAGGGGTGAGAGAGAATGAAAGGCTAAAAAGATAGAGAGGGGAGAGTTAATTAAGTAGAGAGAGAATTAGAGAGGGGAGAGAGAGAGAAGGAGAGAGACAATAAGAGTGGGGGTGTGGAGTTTAAATAGAGTGAAGAAGTGACGCGGAAAAGTAACCTTAAATATAGCTTTGTGCTTTGCGCGAATAAATATTTTTAACAAAAACAGTGAGAGACAAAAATACTGGTAATTAGGCTGTGACTCCCAATATAAAACAAATAGCGATATAAGGTGAAATCAACCCACCGAAGCAATATTTCTAACTAGACAAAAAAAGCTTGAATTTCAATGCTAATCGCTGTTGTTTTTCATGTGACTGTAGTCCAGGGCCCTCAGTTGGTAATGTGAGCTGCTGCTGCGATTGAAACATCAGAGTCCAGAGAGTTAATGAGCCATGACGAGGAAATGAGGAAGAGATAGGAAACAACAGATGGCAGCTGCGCTGCACGCTCGTGAACGCAAGCTGGTCGCCAGCCGAAAGCCAGTGTTTGCACTTCCAAAACCCGCTTACTAAAACTTCGGCCAGACCAGCGCAAGCGCTGGTGCAGGCCGAGACCTAATAACTGCTGGTGCTCACCGGTGAGACCTGGCCCACTTAAAGCCCTGCATACATTCAGTATTCGAATTCAATACTGATGAAACATGGCGCCTGGTGAGCTTGGTGCCCAGGTCTGACACAGAATATGTGGTTCCAGTCAGCTTTAGAGCCCCGCCCCCCAAAAATTAGGACTCGCTTTCACAAAGCACATAACGTCCCTTTGGTTATTAGTTGACATTCCCTTTCCCTACTGCATTTAGTTTGATTGAAGAGCGGAAATAGCGTTTAATCGAAAGTGACAGAGTGCTTTTATTTTAGAATATTCGCTCTGCCCAGTGCCTCTACTGCGGTCGCCATCATAAGAATTCTTTTTTGACAGGAATTAAGTCAGTAAAATCATGATCTGCGGCCATTCCGGAAGAAGCGAAGACAGAGCGGAGGGGTGGCTCAGCACCAGAAAGTGAAAGTCTCCCGAGTGGCGGCTTCTCGATAACAGAAGATACTTTAATTTCTTGAAACTGTCGTCATTCTGCCAAAGTTCCGTTTGTTCTTTTGAAACTGCCTTGAACAGCACTCAGCTGTATCACTCAAGGACCAGTTTGAGCACAAGCAAGCAGCAGCAAAAAAAAAAACAAGCAATGGCCGCGCGGCCGTGAAACTGACACGTGAAAGTGAAGTAGCGGGTTTTGGAAGTGCAGACAGTGGCTTTTGCTGGCGACCAGCTTGCGTTCATGCGAGCGTCCAGATGGCGAGGGAAGCCATATGGCGCCTGATCGCACGTGCACGCTCGCGTGAACGCAGGCTAGTCCGCAGCAAAAGCCACTGTTTGCACTTCCAAAACCCGCTTACTAAAAGTCTCGCCAGTGCAGCGCATGCGCGCTGGCTCAGGCGAGACCTAAAAATGACCAGAAATTATGGGGAATATTCATGTTTTCTGCACAAAGATAATTTGAGAGACATGCTAAAAGGCTTGGGGGTCCAAGTACTGATTTTTAAACAATTGAGATTAGCACCGATGAGGAAGGGTGCACACCGTGCGTGCTTTTCATCAAAACATAAATCATAAATGAATAAATACATCTAAAAACAACTGTGGGGGAATGTGAAAATGGAGGTTAAAAATACAGTTGACTGTTAATGAGAATAAACACAAGACGCTGCTGAATGGCGTGGATGCACAAGTTGCTGGGTCTAAATACTATTAAAAATAACGAGAATGCAATAAGTGAATTAGAGAAAGCTTTTGGATACGTGTGCTCTAAACATTTGCCATAGAATGGAATGACAGTGATTACCACTGGAACCAAGTCCACATAGTGTGCTATTTTACTGACGAAGAGTTTAATCTATGGTTGAATGAAGGATTTTTACATTGAAATATATGGATCCACAAGAAATAGGCCAAATGGAAGCAAACATGCAAGAAACTCTTTGACCATGTAGGTAAGGCTAATTGAACTTTGTAGCTTTTAATGGAGAGTGATAAAACACTATCAGAGAAGACCAGCATTCAGAGGTATTTCACTTTTGTTTGGACGATTTCAAAGAAAGACTTGATTATAAAACGTATCATTTTAGAAAGAATGCTCACAAAACTCCTTTAGTTCATGTGTTTAAAGTGTGTGATAGCAAAGTCATACTCCTGGTGAAGGGATGAGATGAGTATGAATCCTGAAACATGTTGTGAAATTTAAAATCATTGGATAATAATCAACTAATAAATAAATAGATTTGGAAAATTCATTTCAAAATAAGACTGGAGAAAGATACAAGAATTGTCTGAGTTGAATAACTTCATTAAAGAAAAGACAGCATTAAAAATATTTGTTTTCGTTATTATGAACATTAGTCCCAAAACGTCTATGTAACATAATAGGTACAAGGTGGTAACCACCCTGCATTAAGTAATTTTTTTTTTTTTTAGTGGGTTGATAGAGCTATCTTGATGATGAGTCATCCTGAATGGCCAGTGTGAAGGGCAGTGGTACAAAACTATGGCTTGGTAAGATTTTAAGAGAGTTAGTGCCCCACCTCAGCATTGGCTGCGCAGTCAACACAGATCTTCAGCAGATATGGGTGGAGTCCAACGTCTTGAACCTTATAGTTTTTGTAGTAGAGTGCACACTCTCTGCTCATATTTGTTTTTATGAATTCTTAAGACAAGGTTCTCTTAATGCATGTGAATAGCTACGTCCTCCTGAGGTGATGTTAGAGCAGTTAACAGGTAATACACAAAATCTTCAATTGAGAGAATCCAGCAGATCAGCTGACACGTGTTTCACCTTGTGCGGCGCACAGGCCTTAGGCTTTTTCAAGACTGTAAATGAAAAGCGGATAGCGGACAGAAGGTTGACACAGGAGTAGAACAACACATAAAAATACAGAGATAAAATTAGCAAACTCTGAATTCAAAACTAGCATGTAGTCAAGTGTGATCTCACACTGTGATTCACAGCACTCAGGAAATTGTGATTGGGGAGCTATATGTGATGGCGCAATGAGTGCAGGCAGGCATAACATTCTTTTGTCCTTCAAAAAGATCCATTATGTCGACTATGCAATTGCTGGTAGGAGCTCCCTGTCACTGTAACCAATCCAATATTGCGGGACGGTAATGACACTTTTGGAGTACACACTCACACACACACGCACACACACACACACACACACACGCCTCCATGCTCTTAAGTCAGCTTCTGCATTGCGCGCTCTCTTTTTAGCATTTTCGCTGCAGGGAACCATGAAGGCATTTTATTTCTTGAGAATCCACTGTAGCTCCTACCTTAGGTACAAAATGGCTCCTACAATGGGGCTTGGTGGGCACGTGACAAGGAGCCTTGCCCCAGGCTTTTTGGGCATAGTCCACAAACTGCCCTAAGCTAACTGGCTGAGAGGTCAGGGGATGGTGGGGCTAGGGAGCTAACTGACTGTTAGAAGAGGGGTTGGTCACTGTTGTAGCTAAGGGAACAGATCACTCACAAGGGCAGGAGCATGGTTGTTAAGCAAGCGGGGCTCAGGGGAGTGCGAGGGAGCCGGAGCGCAGGGTGCTTGCAAAGGGTAGTGTGCAGCAAAGCCCTCACCTTTATTTCTGGGCGTATAGGGGATGGAGTAGGCAATGAGGGAGGTGGTGGTTGTGGGCCCAATCCGATGCACCCTGTGGCAAAGGCTGAAGCAGGTTGCAGCACAGTAAAAAAGCTGTGCGGAGGTCGGCAAGCCTGTGGTGGCACCTAGAGACCGACAGGGAGAACTGTGCTTAAGCACATTTGCCAGGCCTTTGCCTGAGCATTCCCTGCCAATGCGTACAAGGCAAAATGTGACGCCATCTGGAGGGAGGGGTCGGCCCATGAACATATAAAGAAGACCAGTCAGCCCGGGCCTAGTGAACTAGCAAAGAGGGCGGTAGCAGCCGGGTGCCTGGGGGAGCAAGTGGCTCACAGGGGAAGGCGGTGGTAAGGAGTAAAGAATAGGACACATGGTATTGGCCTTCTCAGATGGAATCAGATGGAAGCAGGGGAGGGAGAAGAGCAGGGAGGCAACAAAGACCTTACTGATTATTGGACTTCTGAAGTGAGGAAGGGGCTGGGATTAAGGGAAGAGGAGAAAGGTAGGTGGGTGTGAATTTCAGATGAGCTGCCAGATCAAGGAGTAGTTACTCGTGGTCAGATGGGTGAGCTGCAAGAGGAAGGATTACTGCAGCAATGGAACACTAATACGGGACCAAGCGAGGTCATTGCCACTCCAGTGTACTGGCAGGAAAGGAGGGAAATGGTTCCGTGTAGCCGACTCAAAGGCAGAGTTGAACCAGTCAGAGGAGGCTGAGGAAGGCTTTGTGCAGCCTCCCAACAAATATGCAGGATCTTTGGGACACTCAAATTGGTGATGAAGGTATTGGAGATAGGGAAATCCAAGTAAAAGTGTTGTGGCTGGTTCTGGTGGACACAGGTGGTAGCGTAGAGGAATTTGACTACGATGAGTGTGAGGTAGAGTTGGAAGAGAGTGCCTCAGAGGTGGGAGCGAATGACAGTGTACATTGGGGTAAGAGGACTGGAAGCCCAATGCGGCCTGCAGGTTAATGGAGGAAGGGTTGCTGTGTTACACGACAGTGCAGCATATGCTATCGTGTCAAAGAAAAGGATGGAAGCAGTGACAAGGAAGGTCTCGCCAGCTTGTCCACAGGCGTCAGTGCGGGCCCATGTATCCCTGCTCGTAAGTCTATGTCTAAAGTGTATAGGTCCATAAGTGTTGATGGTGAGTGTGTTCTGGACATGAAAGGGGCAAGTCTGTCAAAGGAAAGTATGTGTTAGACCAGGTGACAGAGACGGTGAAGGTATTGCCTTCGGGTGAGGAG
>CAWUFW010032150.1:0-14370 GCA_963921515.1 Calotriton arnoldi | reverse complement strand
TTGCCTCTTTAAGCACCTCTGTTGCTTCTTTCTACACTTATCTTGCTTCTTTCTGCACCCTCTTGCCTCTTTCTGTACCCCCTTTTGCCTCTTTGTGCACCTCTCCTGCCTCTTTCTGCACCTCTCTTGCCTTTTTCTGCAGTTCCCTTGCCTCTTTCTGCACCTCTTTTGCTTCTTTCTGAACTTTTCTTGCCTCTTTCTGTACCCCTCTTGCCTCTTTCTGCACCTCTGTTGGTTCTTTCTGCACTGCTCTTGCTTCTTTTTGCACCTCTGTTGCACAGTTCTGCATCCCTCTTGCCTCTTTCTGTACCCCTCTTCCCTCTTTCTGCACCTCTCTTGCCTCTGTCTGCACACCTGTTCCCTCTTTCTGCACCCCTTTTGCCTGTTTCTGCAACTCTCTTGCCTCTTTCTGCAGTTCTCTTGCCTCCTTCTGCACCTCACTTGCCTCTTTCTGCATTTCTCTTGCTTCTTTCTGCACCCTTCTTCCTTTTTCTGCACATCTCTTGCCTCTTTCTGCACCTCTCTTGCCTCATTCTGCACATCTCTTGGTTCTTTCTGCACTGCTCTTGCCTCTTTCTGCACCACTCTTGGCTCTTTGTACACCTCTTCTGCTTCTTTCTGCACTTCTCTCTCCTCTTTCTGCACCCCTCTTGCCTCTTTCTGCACCTCTGTTGCTTCTTTCTGCACTTCTATTTCCTCTTTCTGCACCTCTCTTGCTTCTTTCTGCACCCCTGTTGTCTCTTTCTGCACCCCTGTTGTCTCTTTCTGCACTCGCCTTCCCTCTTTCTGCACCTTTCTTGCTTCTTACTACACTTCTCTTGCTTCTTTCTGCACCTCTCTTGCTTCTTTCTGCACCCTTTTCCCTTTTTGCATCCCTCTTGCCTCTTTCTGCTATTCTCTTGCCATTTTCGCATCTCTCTTGCTTCTTTCAGCAATTCTCTTGCCTCATTCTGCACATCTCTTGGTTCTTTCTGCACTGCTCTTGCCTCTTTCGGCACCACTCTTGCCTCTTTGTACACCTCTTCTGCTTCTTTCTGCACTTCTCTCTCCTCTTTCTGCACCCCTCTTGCCTCTTTCTGCACCTCTGTTGCTTCTTTCTGCACTTCTATTTCCTCTTTCTGCACCTCTCTTGCTTCTTTCTGCACCCCTGTTGTCTCTTTCTGCACCCCTGTTGTCTCTTTCTGCACTCGCCTTCCCTCTTTCTGCACCTTTCTTGCTTCTTACTACACTTCTCTTGCTTCTTTCTGCACCTCTCTTGCTTCTTTCTGCACCCTTTTCCCTTTTTTGCATCCCTCTTGCCTCTTTCTGCTGTTCTCTTGCCATTTTCTGCATCTCTCTTGCTTCTTTCAGCAATTCTCTTGCCTCATTCTGCACATCTCTTGGTTCTTTCTGCACTGCTCTTGCCTCTTTCGGCACCACTCTTGCCTCTTTGTACACCTCTTCTGCTTCTTTCTGCACTTCTCTCTCCTCTTTCTGCACCCCTGTTGTCTCTTTCTGCACCCCTGTTGTCTCTTTCTGCACTCGCCTTCCCTCTTTCTGCACCTTTCTTGCTTCTTACTGCACTTCTCTTGCTTGTTTCTGCACCTCTCCTGCGTCTTTCTGCACCTCTGTTGTCTCTTTCTGTATCTCACTTGCTTCTTTCTGCACCCCTCTTACCTCTTTCTGCACCCCTGTTCCCTCTTTCTGCACCTTTCCTGCCTGTTTCTGTACCTCTCTTGCCTCTTTCTGTACCTCTGTTCCATCTTTCTGCACCTTTCCTGCCTGTTGTTGCACCTCTCTTGCCTCTTTCTGTACCTCTGTTGGTTCTTTCTGCACTTCTCTTGCTCTTTCTGCACCCCTGTTCCCTCTTTCTGCACCTTTCCTGCCTGTTTCTGCACCTCTCTTGCCTCTTTCTGTACCTCTGTTGGTTCTTTCTGCACTTCTCTTGCTCTTTCTGCACCCTTCGCGCCTCTTTTAGCACCTCTGTTGCTTCTTTCTGCACTTTTCTTCCTTCTTTCTGCACCCCTCCTGCCTCTTTCTGTACCTCTCTTGCCTCTTTGTGCACCTCTCCTACCTTTTTCTGCACCCCTCTTGCCTCTTTTTGCACCTGTGTTGGTTCTTTCTGCACTGCTCTTGCTTCTTTCTGCACCTCACTTGCCTCTTTCTGTACTTCTCTTGCTTCTTTCTACACCTCAGTTGCTTCTTTCAGCTATTCTCTTGCCTCTTTCTGCACTCCTCCTCCCTCTTTCTGTACCTCTCTTGCCTCTTTGTGCACCTCTCCTACCGCTTTCTGCACCCCTCTTACCTCTTTTTGCACCTCTGTTGGTTCATTCTGCACTGCTCTTGCTTCTTTCTGCACCTCACTTGCCTCTTTCTGCACTTCTCTTGCTTCTTTCTACACCTCTGTTGCTTCTTTCAGCAATTCTCTTGCCTCTTTCTGCACTTCACTTGCTTCTTTCTGCACCTCTCTTGCCTCTTTCGGCACCTCTGTTGGTTCTTTATGTACTTATCTTGCCTCTTTCTGCACCTCTGACTTAGAGGTAGTTTTAATCCCCCTGCCCTATTATGTACTAGGGCCTTACAGAGGAGGTCATGCCAATCACAGGGGTACCCCAACCCATAGTGTAGCCTAGTGTATGTAGGTGTTTTCACTGTATTCTAAGTGTCTTTCAACATAGCACTGGCTCCGGGCCTGGTTAGTCAGAGTCAGTTACCACCAGTGCCAGTCAGCAAAATGTTGGGGGCACAGGATGACTTTGCAACAAGGCCTCTTTCTGCACCTCTGTTGGTTCTTTCTGCATTTCTCTTGCTTCTTTCTGCGCCTTCCTTCCTCTTTCTGCACATGTCCTACCTCTGTAGGCATAGTTAGAAATAAGCATTTAAAAAACCTTTGAAATTCACTGAAAAAAACGTAGGTTTCAGGGACGTTATAGTTAGAAATTAGCATTTAAAAAGCCTTTGAAATTCACTGAAAACACCATAGGTTTCAGGGACGTTTTAGTTAGAAATTAGCATTTACTACTAACTATAACAGACGAATTTCTCTGGTTTTCTATGAGTGAAATGTCCAACTAACTATAACGTCCCTGAAACCTGTGGTTTTTTCAGTGAATTTCTAAGGTTTTTTAAATGCTAATTTCTAACTATAACGTCCCTGAAACTTATGTTTTTCCAGTGAATATATATATATATATATATATATATATATATATTATCTACTGGCGGTCGCCAGTAGATAGTTATAGTTAGGACCTATTATCCATAGGAAATCCGCGACATTCTATTTGCAATAACGTTGGCGCCGGTTGACGAATCTTCGCGAAAGCTTCCAACTTGTTGGGGCGCTCCGGTCCGCTCCTACCCTGAAAGTCTCGGGGTGATACGTCAAGCGGGGGCCGAGAAAAAGGGGGTCCCAAAACGCATTTTCCCCATTCATTTTTCCATAGGAACCTTTAGTCGCAGCTACAGCTCGAACTGCTGAACGGAATTACCCCAAATTTGGCAAAGAGGTAGCCCTTGGTTCAGACTGGTGCCTTTTGCTAAAATGGTGTAAATCCGTTCAGTAGTTCCTGAGAAATTCACAATTAAAATCACATATATATCTATGGGCGCGTCGGATCCGCGTACCCTCCCGATCACGAGCTGCATGCTAATTGGCTGTCAACACTCCAAATCAAGAAGTGTTGGCAGCCATTTTGTCCTCGGTAGAACCGAGGGACAGAAACAAGTGCGCAAAGCGCAAAGGGGGCAGGGTAGAAACACCCTGACCCCTAGGTCTGCTCAGGGGTCCCACAAGGACCCCTGGGCAGAAAAAGCATTTTTTTTTAAAAATCGGCGAGATGCGCTTAGGGTGCGCGGATCCCGCCGAGAAAAAAAAAAGAAACAAGTGCGCAAAACGCACAAAGGGGGCAGGGTAGAAACACTCTAACCCCCTAGGCCTGCTCAGGGGGTCCCACAAGGACCCCCTGGGCAAAAAAAGCATTTTTTTAAAAAAATCGGCAGGATGCGCTCAGGGAGCGCGGATCCTGCCGAGAAAATCGAGCGCGGTCTCCCGCGCTCGATAGTTACTTGCCCCGGGTGGGCCAAGTCCCGGGGGCATGCTGGGGGGGTTTATTTTATGTATGGGGGGCCTCTAAGGGCCTCCAAGCCCCGGGGACTGCCACCCCCGGGGCTTTATTAGAAAAAGTTGCGGAGGGCTCTGAGCCTCCCGCAGCCCCGGGACCACCACCTCCCTGGGGCTTCTTTATTTTTAAATTAACCTGTGTGGGGGACTCCAGCCCCTCACACGCCCGGGGACCACCACCTCCCGGGGCACTAACAAAATTGAAAATGGGGTCCGTTTTGGACCCCAAGCCCCGAGGACCACCACCTCCCGGGGCTTTCAAAATGTAGGAGGGGGGCCGCGCGGCCCCTCCTGGAGCCCTTGATGGCCCTGGGGACCGCCACCCCCAGGGCCGGCTCCTGCAGTGTCCCGGGGTGCCTACCCCGGGACACTGCTGTTTGCTATGACAGGACGGAGCCTCGCGGCTCCCGCCCTGTCATAGCAAACTTGGTTTGCATTTTGAAAGAGAGAGCAGGAAACCTGCTCTCTCTTTCAAAATGCAAACCAATTGCTTTCCACATGGGGAGCAGCATCTTAGCTGCTCCCCATGTGGAAAAGCAATGCTGGCTCCTATAGGATGCGGGGAGCCGGCGGGAATGTGGGGGATTGGGGACCCCCACAGTCCCCAACCAGAGGCCAGGCCCCGGGGATGGGGTCCCCGGGGCCATAAGTGGCCCGGGAGGGGGCCACGCAGCCCCCCTCCCCAAATAAAAATAAATAAATAAAATAAAATAAATAAGGGCAAGGCCGGCCCCGGGGTAATGGGGTCCCCGGGGCCTTAAATGGCCTGAGGAGGGGGGCCACGCAGCCCCCTCCATATTTTTTATTTAAAAAGAGGGCATGCCCCTGGGGATGGGGTCCCGGGGCCAATAGAGGCCCAGGGAAGGGGGCCACGCGGCCCCTTCCCGTTTTTGTTTTTTTTGTTTTAAATAAAACAAAAAAAAATGCTCAGGCCCCGGGGATGGGGTCCCCGGGGCCAAAAGTGGCCGAGGGAAGGGGGCCACGCAGCCCCCTCCCATAAAAAAAAAAAAAACGGCATCGTGCCGGAGGCCCCGCCCCTCCCTGCAGTACTCTGCAAACGCGCCCCCTGGCGCGTTTTAAGAAGGGAAGTAATTCCCTTGAATACTGGGGGTCCCTGTGGGCCAACTAGCCCACCAGGAACCTCCAGTATGTGCCAGGGGCTGCCTTGCAGAGAGGTGTACAAAGGCCACGCCCTTTTACACCTCTCTGCAACGCAGCTCTGTGGCGCTTAATGGAGGTAGCTGGTGGGCTAGTTGCACCCCAGGGACCCTCAGGATTCAAGGGGAGTTAATCCCCCGACTTAAAACGCGCCACGGGGCGCGTTTGCACAGTAGTGAAGGGAGGGGGCGGGGCCTGAGGTGACATGTGTGCAAACAGGCCCCGTGGCGCGTTTTAAGATGGGGAATTAAATCCCCTTCAATCCTGAGGGTTCCTGAGGGTCCCTGGGGGCCAACTAGCCCAACAGGTACATCCAGAAAGCGCCACAGAGCTGCGTTGCAGTGAGGTGTAAAAAGGGGTGTGGCTTCTCTACACGTCTCTGCAACGCAGCCCCTGGCGCATACTGGAGGTTCCTGGTGGGCTAGTTGGCCCCTAGGGACCCTCATGATTCAAGGGGACTTAATCCCCCAACTTAAAACGCGCCACGGGGCGCGTTTGCACAGATGTCACCTCAGGCCCCGCCCCTCCCTTCACCATTGTGCAAATATTCCTCTAAAATCTGCCGAACTACGAATTCTGATTTACTCACCTGTTATCAGGAGAGACCTCAGTGCTGCATCTTTCAGCCCAGTACTAATCCTGAAAAGTAATTTTAACCGTACTTACCAGTAACTTGAATTTCCTTCCATAGGATATCATTGCCTGCTTTTTGCTGAAAAAGTTTCTAAGTGTTGATTTTTGAAACATACAAATATTCCTCTAAAATCAGCCGAAATACGAATTCCGATTTACTCACCTGTTATCAGGAGAGACCTCAGTGCTGTATCTTTCAGCCCAGTACTGGTCCTGAAAAGTAATTTTAACCGTACTTACCAGTAACTTGAATTTCCTTCCATAGGCTAACATTGACTGGTTTCACTTGGAAATTCTTCTAAGTGTGGAGTTTTGGAACTTTAAAATATTCCTCTAAAATCAGCCGAAATACGAATTCCGATTTACTCACCTGTTATCAGGAGAGACCTCAGTGCTGCATCTTTCAGCCCAGTACTGATCCTCAAAAGTAATTTTAACCGTACTTACCAGTAACTTGAATTTCCTTCCATAGGATATCATTGCCTGCTTTTTGCTGAAAAAGTTTCTAAGTGTTGATTTTTGAAACATACAAATATTCCTCTAAAATCAGCCGAAATACGAATTCCGATTTACTCACCTGTTATCAGGAGAGACCTCAGTGCTGTATCTTTCAGCCCAGTACTGGTCCTGAAAAGTAATTTTAACCGTACTTACCAGTAACTTGAATTTCTTTCCATAGGCTAACATTGACTGGTTTCACTTGGAAATTCTTCTAAGTGTGGAGTTTTGGAACTTTAAAATATTCCTCTAAAATCAGCCGAAATACGAATTCCAATTTACTCACCTGTTATCAGGAGAGACCTCAGTGCTGCATCTTTTAGCCCAGCACTGACCCTGAAAAGTAATTTTAACCGTACTTACCAGTAACTTATATTTTCTTCCATAGGAATCCATTGTCTGGTTTTCAGCAGAAAAGTTTCAAAGTGTCGATTTTCACAAACTACAAATATTCCTTAAAAATCGCCTGTATGACTTAAACGCATTCTTTCAACTGTTTACAGGAGATGCACCAGTGCTGGATCCAGGATCCAACACTGAGTAAGAAAAAGTAACGATAACAGTTTTTACCTGCTAAGTGAATTTCCTTCCATAGGATAACATTGGTGATTCTATGAGAAAAAGTTTCAAAGTGCCAACTTTTAAAATACAATAATATTCCTTAAAAATCACTACTGTAACCAAAACGCTTTTACTCAACTGTTTACAGGAGATGTCCCAGGACTGAATCTAGGATCCAGTCCTGTGGTTAGAAAAGTAATCCATAAAGTAACTAATTGCATTTAACTAGAAATTCACATTGAGCTGAATGTTGCATTGTGTTTGAAAATGTGTTGCCCATTGCAACAACTGTAACTACTGTACTTAAAAGTCTATTGCCTATGTGCAAAGTATTTAAACTAAAGTAATTCATTCTGAGAAAGTATTTTTGTAATGTATAATGTAATTACAATGTAATTTAAAAAATAAAATATGTAAAAAAAAATTGTTTCTAAAAATGTAGTAAATCAGTATGAAAAAATAAATATAACAATTAATACATTTAAAAATTGTCATTTACAAAACCTTTGAAATTCACTGAAAAAACCGTAGGTTTCAGACATGTTATAGTTAGGAATTAGCATTTAAAAAACCTTTGAAATTCACTGAAAAAACCATAGGTTTCAGACACGTTATAGTTAGAAATTAGCATTTAAAAAACCTTTGAAATTCACTGAAAAAACCATAGGTTTCAGGCAAGTTATAGTTAGAAATTAGCATTTAAAAAACCTTAGAAATTCACTGAAAAAACCATAAGGTTTTAGGGACAGTTATAGTTAGTTGGACATTGCACTCGTACAAAACCCGTGAAATTCCCCCGTTATAGTTAGTTCAGCTAACTATAACTCGCGCCCCGCAATGCACTGCTGATGACGTCACATATTACATCACTCATGACATGGTCAGTGACATCACTGATAACATCACTGATGACATCTCAAATGACATCACTGATGACATCACTGATGACATCATCCATGTGAGAATTTAATGCATCTTCTCACACCCTAATATAAGTTTTGATACACCCACTCTAAATTACAGACTGCCATTCTCAAAACCATACACACTCCAATACCAATAAGTACATACCCACTCACTGATTCTTAGGTCTACACACACACATCTACTCACTCACCCGTACAGTCACTCATACTTACAGTCACTCAGTACAGGACTATCATATGCACTCATACACCTATATAAACACTCACACAACGCAACTCATCCATAGAGGTACTCACACACCTAGTCAGTCATGCAAATAATTAATCACACTCCAATTTACTCACCTATACAGTTATACACACCAGCTCACTTACTCATAAAAATACTAGCACATTCTTACGCTCCTATGCAATCACTGATGCAAGCACACACTCATCCATATAGCCACTCTCACAATCACACACTCTCACTTATAGCCATTTATATACTCCAACACACATATATACTGCCTTTCACATATGTAGTTACTCACACATGTACCACTGAGATATACATTCAATCACTAACACACCCATACACACACTCACCCACCCATACAGTCCATCACAGACGCACTCTTGAAACCATGCACCCAGTGAATCACCCACTCACACATCTATGCACAGAGTCACACACACCCCACCCACACAAACACTGAGGCACCCATACAGATACTCAGAGAACCAATCCATAACCCATATAGACACTCATTTAGCTAGTCAGAAACCCATGCAGTTGCTTACACAACAACAGACAGACGGATACAGACATTCACACAGTTTAGTCACTCACCCATGCATCCAGTAAGATACGTTTAATCACTCACTTATAGACTCAGACACGCACCTACTAAATCATCCATTCAGGCGCTTCTACACCCACTCATTCTTCAATACGCCTTTCCCTATATATATTAAACATATTTAAACTTTACAGAAACACACAGTCACTGGATGATGTCATCAGTGATGTCATCAGTGATGTCATTTGAGATGTCATCAGTGATGTCATCAGTGATGTCACTGACCATGTCATGAGTGATGTAATATGTGACGTCATCAGCAGTGCATTGCGGGGTCGCGAGTTATAGTTAGCTGAACTAACTATAACGGGGGAATTTCACGGGTTTTGTACGAGTGCAATGTCCAACTAACTATAACTGTCCCTAAAACCTTATGGTTTTTTCAGTGAATTTCTAAGGTTTTTAAATGCTAATTTCTAACTATAACGTGCCTGAAACCTATGGTTTTTTCAGTGAATTTCCAAGGTTTTTTAAATGCTAATTTCTAACTATAACGTGTCTGAAACCTATGGTTTTTTCAGTGAATATATATATATATATATATATAAGGAATACTGAGTTGTGGTGGGGTGCATGTGCAGAGATGGCATATGCTGGGTGTATGTGTGCTTGCGTGAAGTACAATACGTAAAGGGTGAAGTGTTGTGCAGCGCACACATAGTAGATGCGTGTTTTGGGAAGCCCAGGCCTGCCTCCTGAAGACATGAGGAGGAGAGGAATCCCCCATATGGATTTGTGTATTGTTGCATTCCTGTGAGCTGGATGGGGACACCCTGGAGGTAAGGAAGGGACTCCCCTTACATCTCAACAGACTGTTCTTTGATTCCATGTAGATCACAAGGAATGGGCTTGGATACATCTCAGGACGGGATATGGGGCTGATAAGAGAATCACAAAGAGTAGGACTTGGGGTCAGGAATTAACCCTTTGATACACATATCACTGTGACTGACATCCAGGTGTAAACTCTGTTCACTCCCATAAATTATGTTGTGAACAATCGACTTCTGAGCTGGGCCTGCTGTGACAGACCTCTTCCATGAACCAAAATGAAAAGAAGTGACCATTTCAAAAGAAGCAGAACTCCAACATAACACTTTAAAGACCCAGACCCTAAATTATATTTGGTGACTGGAAAAGGCAATGAGAAGGGGAGGGAGATTCTCCAAAAATGTGTCATCCGCCAAGAAACCAGACGGGCTGTGTGAGAAGGGCAAGACTTTTGCTTGTGACCAGGATTCGAGGAAAAGGCCTGCTAGGCTCCCTGCTTAGTGAGGGGACATCACCATGGACACCAAGAACACCTGCCCTGGAGCACCATCGCCTGCCTGCTTGCCAAGACAAGTGTACCCTGTGAGGGAGAGGAGAGCGTTGAAGGAAGCGAGGTTCAGTGAGGAGCCCTGCACGAAGATTCCCTGAGCAAGGTATGAGGCTGTGCACCAATCGGGCCGTTGCCCATCTGCAGTATCGGCTCTGCAACCCTTGTATGCCAGGAGAGGGCCGTGTTGTTCTGACATACATTGGAAGCACTGGGCGGTAAGCACCAAGCCGCACCCCGGTGACCCCGCACGCCAGAGGGGGTCACCGGTAAACTGAGTCTTGGCCAGGTGGGCAGGACCTGTGACTACCGAGATCTGCAACCCCATATGCCAGAAGGGGCCGCTGTAGTGAAGGCGATCACCTAAGGAGAATCTGTGCCCTGATCATGAGTACCATGGCAACCCTGTATGCCAGGCGGGGCTACTGGTACCACTTTAGCCTAGAGTTTGGGTCATCGCCCGGGAATGAAGGAGAACTGCTGTGACCAGCTGGTCAAGCCTGCACGCCGTGATCTGCACCCGACGTTCACCCTGAGGTTCACTGAGACGCCCCCGAGGATATTGCACTTTCGTTGGAGCTCCAGTCGGGAGCAGTAGGATCACCCCAGAACCTCCCTACCCCCCTTTTGTGTCCCTGGAGCAGGAGCAGCTCCAATCACTGGAAACCGACTGGTAGCGCAGCTCGACACGAAGAGCCTGCACCACCGGGTGCTGCCACGTCAATCCATATGGCTGACTTTGCCATACAGGATCCGGACTGGGGAGTGCCCGAGGAGAGGGCACTTGCTGCACCGCTGAACACTGCAATATCACTGGAGTGGGTAAGACTGAAACCAGGCCTGTGGAGCCCCAGGTGACTTACTGCTAACAGTGCTGCGGCACCATAGACACTCTTGAGTAAGTTCCTAAAAGGTCAGAAGGGAGAACTGCTGAGGATGGCCTAATAGTTTGCAGTGCAAACACAAGGAGATGATGGACGGAGTGCTGAAACTTTTCAAACACTCACCCCCAGTCACAGATCTGGGTTGAATCCATCATCATTCTTTAGCTCACTTTGCCACCCCAGTTCAGACATAGCTATATGCAAATCAGTCTTGATCCTGTGCCTCATGGGAACAGTCCAGACCGAACTGCCAAGCCATGTCTTCCCTGGACCGGTATCAAGCATCCTGGGACCGGTTTCGGGCTAACAGCCCTCATCAGCCAGGCTAGCTTGAATCCAGTGGCAAAGTGAGCAAGGGACCCATGCCTGTGGAGCCCCAGGTGACTTACTGCTAACAGTGCTGCAGAACTTTTGAGTAAGTTCCTAAAAGGTCAGAAGGGAGAACTGCTGAGGATGGCCTAATAGTTTGCAGTCCCTGGTGCGGCCACCAATGAATGTGGAATAACCCTGAAGACGTAACACAAAGGAGGGTGGGACAGGGATTTGCCTGACAACTACTTGAGCCCTGGCCTCAAGGGGAATTGTGTTATTGCATTTGAATGTCACACCTTTTTGCATGTGTAAAATTGGATATAAAATACAACTTTTTCTTATAAGAGCAAACATTTGGCTGGACATTGATTTATTGTTCGCACTGTTTGCATTTTGAGTTATGAGTCGTGTTCATGACCTGTATTTACACCTCCCCTCCCCCACCCGAGGGAGCATTGACTGCTCGGCCACAGCTACCACTGAGAGTCAAGTGCAGAAGGGATACTTGGCCCAGTTGCTCAGGACTCAAAGTAGGCCAGACCTTGGGACATCAGGAGGAAAGTGCCTTAACCACCACTGTTAAGCAGTTGCACCTGCTTGCCCGGTGACCCTCTGATAGAGGTTCTGATAGCCCCCATTTCAATTACTGAGTACATGGTAGTATAGGTGCAGTCAGAAAGTTCTCCAATCAATGGTGAAAAACACAGCATGCACTAAAAATATAACAGTACATTTAACCCAAACCATCGTTCATGCTCTAAGATTAAACCCAACTATAGCCCTAACCCAAGACCTGAACCTAAACTGTAGCCTTACTCCTAAACCTAAACCTTGCCCTGACCTTAACCCAACCCTAGTCCCAAACCTAACCTAACCCTACCCTAGCCCAAACCTAACCCAACCTTAGTCCCAAACCTACACCTAATGCTAAACCCAAACCTAACCCTAAACTCAAACTCAAACTTAATAATTTCCTGATGTTATTGCAGAGATTAATTTGAGTTCCAGATATTTTTATCACAATATTTGGGCAACAATGTTTTACTCAAACGTTATTTAGGGCATGATATTCCAATAGTGCACCACAGACACTAGCAGTCTCATACTACTAATAGCTCACATCCCTCTCAGAGTAGCAGTTTTACATCACCTAAAGCACGCTCACAATCCTCACAGACCAGCAGTCGCACAAGACCAAAAGCACTCTCACGCTCATCACAGTAAAAGTCACACAGTACCAGAACAACTCTGACACTACTCACAGGTTAATAGTCTTACACTACCGACAGCAGTCTCACACCCTTAATACATTAGCAGTCTCACACTAAGGAGAGAAGACACATTTCTCTCTGAGTAGTAATTTTGCACCACCAACAGCACTCTCACATCTGTCAACTAGAAGTCACACACTACCAGAAGGAATCCCACAACCCTCACAGTCTAGCTTTCACACACTACCCACATCATCCTTGGGCCACTCACAAACTAGTAGTAAAGCAAAGAGACCTGGCTTATAACTGAAAGTGCCTCTTCATTGATTGGCGAGTTTGTGTGTATCTGGCATTTTAGATGGGCGAGAGGATGAATGAAAGATTAAGTTAAGGGATGAAGGAAAAGATGCATGAGTTCATGGATGACCGACAGTGCATAGATGATGATGAGTAATTGAGTGCATGGACGGACGGATGAGCGACTGTATGGAAGCGAGACTGCAAGATGAGCATACAGGCACTTTCAGTTATAAGCTATGCCTACTGGTAGTGCCAATTTTTGCTTTTTTTTGTTTGGTACTGACAAAAGCTCTGGGAGACAACTTAAGCAATTTCTAAACAGATGTGAAAAAGGTAGAGAGATAAGCAACTAATGGCCAGATGTTCAAAGCATTTTTTTGGTCACAAACGCTCTGATTTGGAGTTTGTGACCCAAAAAATGCATTTTGCACTGGACTAGACCCATTTTCAGAGTCAGTAACTATTCGCCATCTCCTAAAATGGGTTAAGAAATGGATAAGGAATATTTATTTGGAAGGAGCGTGTTATAGGCATCCCTTCCAAATAGTGATTCCTATCCATATGTATCGAAGGTTTAGACAAAAATAGCAGTCATAAACCACTGAAAAGTGACTAAACTCCAAGGTGAGGTGGTAACCCATTTGCAAAAAGGAATGTGGACCTCTTCCTCTTTGTGAACGTTATTTGTTGAGGTGTAGACAGTTGCCCACAGGACCTCTACAAATTCTCACAAAAACTTTTGAAAAAGTTTTCTTGTTAAACACAGCCCAATTTCCTTTAAGGAAACCAGGCTGCTTTTTTTTTTTTTTTTTTTTAAACCTCTCGATTTAAATGCAATCACAGACATGCCGTTTTGCTGACACCAGAAGGCCACCATCCCTGTGATGGCCTTCAATTTCAGGGAGTTGCAATTTGCGACCTACCTGTAGGAGAGTAGGATCTGCCTCTTATGTTGCCCCCACTTTTTTTCTGATGTTTACACTGGTTTCTGGCTATAGTCTGGCTGGGACCCTGCCAATCAGGGCCCCAGCCTCTCTGTTCTCTCTAAACGATTTGGAGTGCACTCTAGGTGCACTAGTGATTGGATACTGTGGTACCTTATGAGTCCCTAGTATATGGTACCTTAGGTACCAAGGGCATAGGTACTTCACAGGCCTACCAGGGGCTGAAGCATGTATTATGCCACCCCTGGGAAGCAGACTAAATCTGACACCACAGGCCTGCTACTGCAGCCTGGGTGAGGAAGTGCTAGCACCCCTCACTGAGATATAGGTCCCCTATATCTCTCCTGCACACACATTGAGACTTATCAGTCACCCCTAAAGCAGGGCCTACCAATCCTGAGGGCAGGGTGCTTAGTTTCCATGTGAGGGGGTGCCTCTGCCTGAGCAGGGCCCCTCTGCAGCTTTCAGAGTCCATTCTCTGGGGCTGTTTGTGGATGCGGTTAAACCATATACTCTTAAGTGCATTATATCCTCGCGGTAGAATGCTAACTTTGGAATGGCTGCATCAAAACATGTCGTGTTTGGTGTCAAACATCTTGGAATACTACCCCCGCCAGTTCTGGCGGCGGGGGTAGCATTCCACCCTTCTAGAGGGATAGACATGTACCTACTGTGGAAACG
>CAWUFW010032149.1:0-14372 GCA_963921515.1 Calotriton arnoldi | reverse complement strand
AATGTGCACACGGACATGAACAACAGACTCACACCCCACATGACCCATCACAGACATAGCAACACCCAGGAGGCCACGTCTGCATGCACAAGCCACACTGAATATAGTACCACACGGCAGCCACTGTGCAACTCATCACACACAACCGAAACACCATTGAAGTCCTGTCCATGTAGCCCCTACTGCCTGTCAACCACACACACCCACAACTACGCCTATGTAAGACAAACAACACTAGACGCAACAGAGCGGAACAACATAAATGCACACGAACACCACTGAACCCATCAAACACACAGACACACCATGCACATACAACATACCATCCATCCCATCCAGTCAGCCCCAGTCTCATGAAAGGCATGTCATCCGCACAGCTGCCACACATACAGCAGTCACGCTAAGATACATGCCCATGACCAACCATGTGCCAGAAGTCAATGAAGCGCACGACACACTGTGAGCAACAACACACAACATGGGCCACACCCCCGAGCACTGCAGTGATGCACATGGCACAGGGCAGCACGCACACCAAGGAGATGGGACAACTGCAATACGTTGGCTGGCACACAACCATCACTCACTCATAGCGATGCGTCCAATGCCATGTCCAGTAATCACAACAGACAGCAAATATGCAGGCCATGTCAAGCATGCACACACCTCAAACCATGCACTGTCATGCTGCCACAACACATGTCACGTTCGGCACCCATGGCTCACAGCATGTACCCCAAAAGCATATTCCCTCCCAAATGCGAATCTGGGGCATGGCCCCCATGTTGCCATATGCGTTCCTAAGCGTTCCATTTGAACCCCAAAAGCATATTCCCTCCCAAATGCGAATCTGGGGCATGGCCCCCATGTTGCCATATGCGTTCCTAAGCGTTCCATTTGAACCCCAAAGCATATTCCCTCCCAAATGCGAATCTGGGGCATGGCCCCCATGTTGCCATATGCGTTCCTAAAGCGTTCCATTTGAACCCCAAAAGCATATTCCCTCCCAAATGCGAATCTGGGGCATGGCCCCCATGTTGCCATATGCGTTCCTAAGCGTCCCATCTGAACACCAAAAGCAAAGTACAAACCAGACCCAGGATGGGCCAGGAGCCCGCATACACCAGAGTCACAATAAGTAGGGGCACAGCAACACACCCATCGGCATGGCCAATCCGTCCCATGCCACATGTGCACAGCACACAGTCCCATTGCCAAGCACACACAACTACAGATGCTACAGCCACACACACGCCTCCGGGAAACCCATGTACGAGATTGCACGAACTGTTAATGTCAGACGACAAATACATACTTCGCCAGGTGCAACACAATAACAAATCTCATTCTCTCCCACAGGTGACGAACTGCTGGATGCTGGGGATGGAGCCAGCAGCCAGCACAGCCAGCCTACAAGCCCCCAACGAGGACACACGGATCTGGAGGATCTGTCCTCCTCTTCGGACACGGACCACCAAGCAGGCCCATCTGGTGTGGCAGGGCCCAGCCGCTCCCCAGGACCCCTCCTACCCACCAACCCATCATCCAGGGCTGCTGAACATTCCCAGCCCCTGCTGCCACTGTCGTTGCGGCCACACCCACGGTCATTGTGGCCACTACCACTGCCGCAACCGCCACCATCGCCGCACCGACCACCACCGCCGCCACCACCACCACGTCTTCGCTGGCACCAGCCCCAGCGCAGGTGGTGGCCCGGCCGACTGGATCCACCCTGGGAGCCACAGCGAGGACCGTGGTGAGCAATGTGGCTGAGTGGGCAGGCCGGTGGCAGCAGGACTGGTAGGAGGAGCAGGGTCAGGGAAACGCCAGCCTCCCCTGGGAGCCATGCCCTGCCTCAAATGGCCAGAGTCCTTGGGGCCTATGAAGAGGCCCAAGGACAATGGGTCCGGTCTGCTTCAGACACGCGTGAGGTGCTGGGGGTGCTGAGGTCCATGGACGCCCGTATGGGCCAACTCGTGGACCTCATGGGCCAGCTGGTGGTGGCGGTGAGGTCACAGCCAGGGACAGCAGCTCCCCCTCCGCCACCACCTGCCGGGGCGCAGGGTCGAGCAGCAGTGTCCAGTTCCCCTGCGTCCACAGCCAGTGAGCACACCTCAACCACCAGCATGTCGCAAGCAGGCACCCCCCCTGCATAAGCGTGGAAGGGGCCGTCCGAAGTGGAAACAGATCTCCCGGGAGGACTTCGCACGCTCCAAGCGCAGAGTGAGGCAGCCAGCCAGCCTTCCGCCAGCCTTCCTTGACCAGCCACTGCATTGACTTGGACTACGATCCCACTCCACACAGCCATCTGGATGGCATGTGTGTGTTGGACTATGGACATAGAACCAGTGGGTACACCCTGAGCATCACGCAGCCATGACCGACAGCTCATTGTCACTGCACGCACCACTTTTGTCATCACCTTACACACAATCACATGTCACAGTTTGAAATAAATGCACCTTTTACACTAACTGCTGTTTGTGCCCTGTGTTTTATTTGTCACGGAATACAACGGCCACCTTGGGCGGAAAGGCACCTGATGCGTGGCATGGCAATGGAATCCGGAGGGCCTGTAGGGACCTAGGGGTGGGAGACAGAACAGGAGCACATTCAATGAGTGTGTCACACACCCATCACACAGTACATGTCAACAACTACAAGCAATGTACACACATCGCACAGAGCAATAGGGCACAATGCCACAGCCACCAACAGTGGCATACTACCCTGGCCATGGAGCGTTGACACACAGCACGCAGTGAACAAGCGGCCACCCTGACACAGCACACACACACCTGCACAGATACAGCCACATCAGCCGTCGTACATGGACACTCACCGTCAAGTGAAGTAGCGGGCGATGAGCTGCTGCCGCACATTACCAGCTTCCTCCTCTCCGCTGTCCTCCTCACTCGAGCTGTCCTGGTCTGCGGGCTGGGGCCCCTGGTTGATCTCCGTCATCCACGATGAGGGGATCTGCTTCCGAATGGCCAGATTGTGCAGCATGCAGCACGCCACCACTATCCGGCACACCTTCTGTGGGGAGTACGCCAGCGCACCCCGGTGCGGTCCAGGCACCTGAACCTGGACTTGAGGAGGCCAAGGTACGCTCGACCACACGTCTGGTCCTCCCATGTGCCTCATTGTAGCGATCGTCTGCTGGGGTGCGAGGATTCCTCAATGGACTGAGCAGCCATGCCCCATTCGGGTACGCAGAGTCACCTGGGTGTGAGGGACACAGAGAACCGTTGCTATTCCAACTGGACAGGGGACAGCATCGCACAACCAGCACGCTACACCACTCCACATACTCACCGACAATACAGGCACGATCCTGTTGCATATTGGACATCAGTCGTGGCAAGATGCTGTTGCGCATTATGTGTGCGTCATGGGCCGAGCCTGGGAACTTTGCACACACGTGGGTGATCACCATGTCCGCAAGGCACACCACTTGCACATTCAGGGAGTGCGTGTGCTTCCTGTTGCGGTACAGGTGCTCAGTGGCCTGTGGTGGAACAAGGCCGACATGTGTGCAGTCAATGGCTCCAACGACGTGTGGGATTCTGCCAAGGGCATAGAATGCACCCTTCACTGCCGCCAATTCACGAGCCCTGGGGAAGCGGATGTACCTGTTTCGGTACAGCATCATGGCTGCCAGTACATCCCTCAGCACCTTGCTGAACATGGGCTGGGACATCCCTCCTCCAATGCCCACTGTGTGCTGGAATGACCCAGTGGCGAAGAAATGCATGGCGGCCATCACCTTAGCCGTGGGGGTGACAGCAGTCGGATACACCCTGCGGGGACGGAGATGGGGTTCTAACATGGCACACAGTCGATGCAGGGTTGGCCTGTCCAGCCGAAGCTTCCTAATAACCTCTGTATCGTCCATGTCCGCCAGCAATTGGTATGGGCGGTCAATGTTCGGTCTCCGCCTAGGGACAATGGCAGAGGACACATGTCAAAGCAACACGACACATAGCAATTTCGCATACACATCACTGACATGACTGAGCAAGCACATGAGCCACAGCCCAGCTGTCAAGCTGGGACGGCACGACCACAATACACTTACACAGGTCTCCCAACAATGGCAATGGCTAGTGATACAAACCACTGCCATGTGCATGCACATGGGGATCTAGGCCCCAATGACTTGCGGGGCGTGCTGATGGGGACTGACTGCATATCCGTCAAGCGGCAACGCCACGGCAACATGAATGTCTGCTGAGCATGGAACTGCTTCCGCGGCTGGATGAGTATGGCACACGGCGGCGACGATGTGGGCACAGGCTGAGCGGCCAAAACAAGTGGGACCTGTGGCACGAGGGGATATGAGACAGTAGTAGGTGTCAGCACTGCACCCTATGTACAGCACTGTACGGATCACACCTCCCGAAACATTGACAGGTGTCCACATTGACAGCCCCATGCCAAGGCGGCTGTGTGCTTGCAGTCACACGTCACAGGTGAGAGGTTACATTGCACGTGCCAGGTGGCAGGCGTGCATAGTGGGAGCTGGCATGTGTGTGCATGTGTCTCCTGTTCAGGATCCACCAGATGGGCGCTGACTCTGTACTGACCATTGGACACAGCATGTTCCGTGGAAGGCTTGTGTGTGTGGGATGGTGGCACTGGATGTGCCTCCGTTGGGTGGGGGGCCATGCACAGGGCGAGTACGTCGATGATTGCGCATTGTTGGTCACGGTGGGTGCACCAACTGAAGATGTGTTGCCCTGTGTTCAATTCCTATGTCCGCATGATGATGGACTGTAGATGTGGGCAGACTACACATTGGTCGATGTGCTGTCTATATGCATGTGCCTTCACACCAGGCACAGCTGCCCCTGCACATGTGACCCCTGCTGGACTCGCTGCTGGGTCTGTGGAGCTGATGCACCTTCTGCGCGTGGGGCGGACAGCTCTCCTCACTTCCCTCATTGCGCATGTCATGACTTTGCCGCAGGTGACATGGATCATGGAGGGCCCACATGTACGCGTGGGTAGGCTACACATGATTGTTCACTGGTCGCCACCCCCAGTCAGTGTTTCGAATGGGAAGGTTGTCGTGCTGGTGGTATGTTCGATGTGGCGGATGGGCGGAGCCTAGGTGCGGGCTTACATTCCGGACATGGGGGGTAGTTGGATTGGCGACTAGTTGCAGTACACACGGGACACGTCTCTTCCTTTCCACATCTGGGTCATCCCTTGTACTAACTGACAGTGATACAGTCATCTTCGCCCCAGCCCTCATGTCCTCCCCTCGCTCCCCCAATATGCATGCTCACCTGCGAGGCTAGCGCTTGCACAGGCAGCCCCAAGCTCGCACCAGAGAGGGCAAGGAGTGTATGTGTGGGTCCAGTTGCACGAGTGGGCTGTCTCAGGGTATGATGTGTGGCGGGACGCCGTCCACCTGCGTGGTGCCCCAAATGGAGACCCGGCCTGCATGGACTATGCATCACAGTCTTCGCCTTCCGGATCCGCCACCTGCGACACCCAGTGGCTGTGGCTGCCCTTGCGGCCAGGCCGCGTCCGTCTGTGGCTGATGGCCCACACATTCACTCTTTGGCCTCTCTGGGGAGGCTCGGGGGTGGTGGCGCACGCGCTTGCACTTAGTCGCAATGGCATGTGGCGTGGTTGGTATGATGGGCAATGGATGGGATGGTGCGAGCCACCTCCCGTGGCGTCAGTGCTGCTCGTGCTGTGGTGCGTCCCCCTACACTTCCATTTGACTTGTGCCATGCTAGACGTTGAGGTTCTATTGCCTGCGTGATATGACCAGGAGGAGCGCGAGGAGACCTCTCACACACCATGCTCCACTGCCATCCCGTGCCCTGTATCGCCTGTGCGGATTGACTATGTTGGGGTTACACCTGGTCGACTGGGGCTGTGTGTGCCTTGTCAAGGGGCATGGCGGGCGCACAACAGGATCCAGCTTGTCCACAGAGGGTGGGCTGAGGTGCGCCTGGTACCGCTTTGTACGTGTGCCCGGCTGCTGTGCACACACGTGTTCCTCCCCCGACAGGTGTCCTCTCACAATGCCCAGGGAAGCGGTGGTGTACTGTTCATGACCCCTCCCAACACGGCGTGCTCCAACTTGGCATGTGCGCATCTACCCGTCACACCCACCCACCTGAGCACTGCGTCCATACGACTTCACACGACACATGTGTGTCTTCCACAGTTGTTGCTACTCATTTGCGTTGACATCCAATACCAGTGGACTACATGGTCATGTCACGACTGCCGTGTACTTCACATACTCTCATCCTCTCTCATTCGTACTTGTGAAATGAGTCCAGCGGAGACAGTTTTGGTTTCAAACATTATATTGAGTCTTCTGTCCTCTGTGATGCAGTATAGTGGACACTACTGGCAGCGGAATACATGTTGAGGATATACTGAGCATGATTGCAAATGGGATAGGGTGTGGGGTTACATGTGATTGGCTGTTGCATGTGGGATGTGGGCTTCAGAGTGACATCTGCTTGGCCAAGGCTGTGCTAATGTACATTTACGTATAGCTGCGGAGCTGCGGACTTTGACACAGGCGGTATACATGTAGCCTACCAGACCGCTTGGCATCATGGGCACAGTCCATCTCAGTTCCATGTGACAGGTTTGCTGCGGTTGTTCCTCATGCACGCGTGCATGTGAGATGACATCCAGGGCATGTGCTTGCGTGCATGCAGCGGCGTGCCACTTGTTGTTGCACTGTGGTGGTTACTGGACATGTCACAGTCACTGGGAGTCGTGTTGTTGTTGTATGCACTTGTCGTCCATGCAAAGGTCCTGGTATGGGATTCCCGGGGCGGGGGTGGGAGGGTGCAGCACCCACAGACTCCAGGCGACCTATTCATGTCCACTGAGCGGTGTGTGTGTCCATGGGCGCTGGATCCATGTCGTGTCCTGGTTGTTCGTGCAGTTCCGTCCATGTGGGTGCGATACACAGAGCCCATGCCACTGCCTCCCACGATGCATGCGGTGTTCCTGGATGTGATGGGGAACAGTGTGCATGTCCCGGTCATATCCGATGTCATGGCGATGTCGTTGATGGTGTGGTTACAGTTGCCGGTCGTTTGGTATGGCTGTTGTGGTGGTGACTGGCCAGTCCGTGCGGAAGCTAAGCATGGGTGCGGGGTTGGACATCATAGGTCAATCGGGGAACCTGCGTTGTGGTCCGGCGAATTTACAGGTTGTCAGGTATGCGATGCCGTCCAGCAGGGCTTCCATGTCATTGGTGGTGTACATGTTTGCCAGCCAATGTAGCGGATGGTGGCTGTCAAGGTGTTGTTCGTAAGTTGTCCCTTGGAGGACCATGATGGGGCATGCTGGGTGACATTCGATGTAGCTGTTCTCGATGATCCGTCGTGTGGAGGCACAGTGGTCCCATTTCAGTGCGGGTGCGATGTTGGCCACATACGCCATGCCCCCATAGGCAGAGCAGGCCCTGTCGTGTGCGTCCAGAGGAGGAGTAGTGGTAGCAGGTCCGCCTTCAGACATGCCGGGTTGGAGAGGCATATCTCCACGGGATGCTGGTAGGGACACCTCCGACAGTAGAAGACGGGCATGACGCAGCTGAACAATGTGATGCGGTAAGTCAGTCGGTAACTTACGTTCAGCAGGGACAGGAGATCGCATCCCAATGTATGAAACAGGTTGGTTTTGTACAGCTTGAGCTGTTCGGCGTAGTTGGGTAGGTGTGTTGCGGTTGCCATTTCGCAGCGGTGCGTTGTGGTGGCGTGCTCCGGCTGTGTGTGCAGTCTGCAATGTGCACGCTCCGAGGTTGCTGTGAGCTCTGTGTAGTCGTAGGGAGACAGGACTTGTGTTCTGTTGGCTTGTTTGGAGGACACGGGCCCTCTTCCCACATGCTTCTCAGACAGTTCAAGGTCAGTGATGTGTGACTCCTTCCAATTAACTTGCATGTGGCCGACATGGGGAGTGTTTTCTTCTTTCTTCCCCGTCCGTTGTGTGCTTCTGTGATATGCGCTATCTGCCCTGTGGTCGGTCTCCTCGGCAAGCCTGTGTTGGTCTATTCTTGGACAATGGCTGTATTCACCGGCTTCTGTCGTAGGGCTGTGGTTTCGGAGTTGGAATGGAAGGTCATTCAGTGCTGTCTGCTCTCCCTTGTGTGGGCGGCAGGCTGCCTTTCCGCTCTGCGTTGGGCCTTGTGTGTGAATGTTATTCTTGGGCCACCTGTTGTCGGTCCCGGGCTCTTTGGTGTTCCGTTTTATATGTCTTGTTCATATGTGCAGGGTGGTATGGGTGTTTCAGTGTGGTACTGGCGTTCCTCTTCCCGAAGGAGCCCTGCTTCTCCTAGTTGGTGTTGCCGCCGCTGTGTGCTCACGCCATGTTTGTTACACTGGGGTGTGTCCTGCTGTTGCGTGTCTTCACTGACATGTGTGCGTCGGTTGTGTGGCGTTGGGTGTTGTCCGTGGGTTGGGCGTTGGGGACATGTCTGTGGCAGGCCTGTCACGTGTCATGTGCGTTCGGGGTGGGGCTGATGTGTGTGCTGCTTGGTTGTGTCCCTGTGTCTGTGTGCGGCGCATGCATGGCGCTGCGGTTGGCCTCTGCGTTGTGCGCATGTGTGGCGGCGTCATCGCCGCTTTGGGGGCCGTGACGAGGGTTGTTGGTTCCTAGTCCCAGGTGGTGTGTACACATGTGTTACGCGATGTTACGATTTGGCCTGTGTGTCATATGTGGATGCAATGGTGGATGTGTAGTGTACACGCGCTGGTGGGGGTTGTCCGCTTTTCCGCCCTTGCACTGTGTGCGCTGTTTGCGTGCACTTGTTGTGTGTGTGCCTACCTGCGTCTCCGCGGTACGTTGCGTCCTTGGTGGTGCATCAGCAGGAGCATGGGGAGGGCCTGCAGTGCTGGATTCATGCTCGGGGAGCAGCTTCTTCGTTGTCCGTGCTCGGCGTCCGTGTTACCGCTTCGGTTTGTCGTACGGTATCTCTTGGCCGTGGGAGCCGTTTGTTTGCGGCATCGTAATTTATGCGCCGGGCGGGGCGTGTTTCGTCGGACGGTGTGTGTCAGTTGGGCTGCGCCGCTACGTGTGCGGGCGCACTTTGATGGCGGACGGTGTTGCTGGCTTGCCGGCGGTGTTTGGCCTACTTTTCGCATCGTAATTGGGCGGGCGTGTGGACTGCTGCGTGCCGGCGGTAACTGGTGGTTTTTGCATCCGCCAGCCACCCCGGCGGGCCAGCGCTTCCGCCACGCCGCTCGTAGCCGAGCCCCGTAGATGTTAAAAATATAGAAAGTGTTAATATCGGTTGCCAAAATAATTATGTTTGTTAATATCGATGTTAAAAATATTGTTAGAAATATGTGATGATTTTTCATAATTTTTATGTATGTTTATTATATATTTTTAATTGTATGTGTGGTGTAGGTGGTTTGTATGGGTGTTGTGCCCAAAATAGTTTGAAATTTAATTTTTTAGTACTTTTTAAATTTCATTTAGCCTAGTTTTGTTGTCATTTTTAGTGCCGTAGCAGGGTGGGGAGTTTTATAGGAGATACATGGTGGGAAGTAAAATGAGTTATAAATTAATTTAATAATTTATTTTAGTTAATATGAATTATTTAATTAATGATTATTTATGTTGATTGTATAATACATGATTTTCTAGTTTAAGTTTCAGATGCAGGTTGTGGGTTTTGTAGGGACTATAGGGATTTGGGAAGTAAATTAATTATAATTAATAATTATTTATTATTATAGTTAAATATTTAATTGATAATTCATTATGTAAATTGTTTAATACATTTCTTTTTTTCTTTGATGTAGTTTGTTGTTTTTGTATGAGTGAAGGGTGTGCAGGAAACTAATTATAATATTTTTAATTATTGTTAATTTATAATAATTATTTAATTGATAATAAATTATGTAATTTGTGTAATTAAGATATTGTTTGTGTTATATATTAGATGTGAGCTGTATTTGTAGGGGTAAAGCGGTGGGAAGTTAATTAAATATGATAAGTTTGTAATTAGTTAATTTGTATTAATTGTTTAATTGATAATTAATTATGTAAATCATGTAATTATCTTTTTAATGTATATATTAGCTGTGGGTTGTTGGTTTTGTAAGGATACAGGGTGGAAAAGGTAATTAAATCTAATTATTTTACTATTAGGTAATTATTGTTAGTGCTTTATTTGATAATGGATTATGTAAAATGTGTAAATATTATAGTTTTAAAGAAATATATTTTCTGGTGTGTGTTGTGTAGTTTGTATAGGTTTAGGGTGGGAAGTTACTTAAGTATTAACAAATTAAAAAATAGTCAAATATTTTAGAAAACATTTTGTTTTTTATTATGTTATAAGTTGTTTGTGTTGTGCAGTTTAATTTTTAAATAAAATTGTATTTGTTGTTGTTGTTACTTTGGGAATATAGTTTTGTTATTTTAATTCTAAAACTATTAGTTTTAATTTATAATACGTATTAAAGATTGTAATAAATATGTAATTTCTTTATTTAAAAAAAATATATATAATGTTTCTATTTAAATAATTATTTTTTGTTATTTAATATAGTCTTCAATTTTACGGGAATAGTAAATTTGACCCCTCTGTAATCCAACACTTTCCCACTGTTGCACTGAGTTGGAGTGGGAATATGCAAGTTGCCTCCCCATTGAAATCCACAATTTTTCCCTACTGTTGTAAAGAGTGGACAGGGAATAGTAAATATTATCCCTCCGTAATCCAACACTTTCCGTGCGGTTGCACTGACTGGAGTGGGAATAGTACATTTACCTTCTCCTATCCAACACTTTCCCTACTATTGCACTGACTTAGTGGAAATAGTACACATGTCCCCTACGCAAATCCACTGCTTTCCCTCACTGTGTGTACATGTCTGGAGTGTGAATAGTAAGTTACGCACCTTCCACAAACCACGCACTTTCACTGCTGTTGCACTGACTGGATTGGGAATAGTAAGTTTTGCCCATGCGCACTCCAACACTTCTAACTACTGGTGCAGTGACTGGAGTGGGAATGGTAAGTGTGTACCCCTCTGTAATCCCAACACTTTCCCTACTGTTGCACTGACTGGAGTGGGAATAGAAAATGTTATCCCTTTGGAATCCACCATTTTCCTTACTGTTGTATAGAGTGGAGTGGGAATAGTACATTTTATCCTGCGTAATCCAGCACTTTCCATACTGTTGCACTGACTGGAGTGGGAATAGTAAATTTTAACCTCCGCTATCCAACTCTTTCCCTACTGTTGCACTGTATTAGTGGGAATAGTACATCTTACCCCTGCACAATCCACTGCTTTCCCTACTGTTGTATTTATTGTAGTGGGAATAGTACTAGTCCAATGATTTCTCTACTGTTTTATAATTTGGAATGGGTATACTATATGTGTTATTTGTAGAATTGTATAGTTTAGTTTATAATAACTAAATTTATATTATTCTTTTTTGTGTAGTTAAAATTATATTTTTAATTAGTAATGTTTTTAATATAACATATATTTTTAGTAAATTTACAATTTTATATTGTTTACTTTTATTAGTAATTAAATGGGCATGTTTTTTATGTTATTGGGTATATATGTATATATATATATATTTTATAATATTATATTTTTTTAAAGTAGCAAATTATAATTTAAAATAAATGTATTATTTTAATAATATTTTAAAATTAAAATATGCAATTAAATGCATTTATAATTATATATAGGTGTGTTTACTATTTAAAATACATATATATATATATTATAATATTATATTTTAAAAAACATCGTAAAGGATAATATAAAATACAATTATTATTTCAATAATACTTTGAAATTAAATATATGCAATTAAATGCATTTATTTATATATATGTGTTTACTTTTTTTAAATAAGTATAATAGTTATATATATTTTTGAATTAATTAAATTAATTTAATTTATATTATATTACTGTTACTTTTTAATATATTTAATTTTTATTATTTATGTATTGTATCTCGATCACAGCCCGCCCGTCATCTGCATGAGGGGCTGGAACGTCAGAGGGACTCGAGGAAGCCTGAGGACATCATTCCAAAATCAAGGGCCATCCCATCCGGACTAATTCACACCCTCCCTGGTTGGCTACATGCCCATTTGGGCTGGACATTTCTGCTTCACCGCGCACCAACCCTCCCGCAATAGTGAACTCTGGGAACTGTAGTCCAAGACAACAACTACAGAGGGCATGTGATCACGCTGATCGTGGGCGGTGAAAGCTCTAACCAATGGGAGCATGGCACAGCATCTAAAGGTGTGGGTGGAGCAGTGCTGGATTACAGTGGCATCTGAGGAAGGCGTTGTACGCCGGAAATGCATCATGCCCGTTGTCTTATTAAAGACTTCCAAGATATTCCTGTGTGGCCTCAAACTTCTCTAGCAACCGGAGGGGTCTGTGTGTGATATTTACACGCTTCCCAGTGGCGTGTTTTGGAGGCCCCGTTCCATCAAGAGGCCAGAGCATTGCTGGGTCAGCTGTTGCATGTGCTTGTTCTTCACCAAGGGATTGGTAGCTTCGTGCCTGCCTCGGAGTGCAGATCAAGGAAAGGGCTGCTGCCAGGAGCAGCTCTGTAACTTGCCGAGGCTGGGAATCATTGTATCTGACTCACAGCCCGCCGTCATCTGCATGAGGGGCTGGAACGTCAGGGGGACTCGAGGAAGCCTGAGGACATCATTCCAAATTCAGGGCCATCCATCTGGACAATTCCACACCTCCTGGTTAGTACATGCCCATTTGGGTTGGACATTTTCTGCTTCCCCAGCGTCCAACCCTCCCGCAATAGTGAACTCTGGAAACTGTAGTCCAAGACAACAACTACAGAGGGCATGTGATCACGTGATCGTGGGGTGAAAGCTCTAACCAATGGGAGCATGGCACAGCATCTAAAGGTGTGGGTGGAGCAGTGCCGGGATTACAGTGGCATCTGAGGGAGGCGTTGTACGCCGAAATGCATCATGCCACGTTGTCTTATTAAAGACTTCCAAGATATTCCCTGTGTGGCCTCTAAACTTCTCTAGCAACCGGAGGGGTCTGTGTGTGATATTTACACGCTTCCCAGTGGCGTGTTTTGGAGGCCCTGTTCCATCAAGAGGCCGGAGCATTGCTGGGTCAGCTGCTGCTGTGCTTGTTCTTCACCAAGGGATTGGTAGCTTCGGCCCCGCCTCGGAGTGCAGATCAAGGAAAGGGCTGCTGCCAGGAGCAGCCCGTAACTTTACGGGGAGCTGGGAATCATTGTATCTCGACTCACAACCCGCCCGTCATCTGCATGAGCGGCTGGAACGTCAAAGGGGACTCGAGGAAGCCTGAGGACATCATTCCAAATTCAGGGCCATCCATCTGGACAATTCACACCCTCCCTGGTTAGTACATGCCCATGTTGGGCTGGACATTCACCTGCTTCCCCCGCGCACCAACCCTCCGCAATAGTGAACTCTGGGAACTGTAGTCCAAGACAACAACCACAGAGGGCGTGTGAGTCACGTGATGCAGTGGGGGTGAAAGCTCTAACCAATGGGAGCATGGCACAGCATCTAAAGGTGTGGGTGGAGCAGTGCCGGGATTACAGTGGCATCTGAGGAAGGCGTTGTGCGCGAAAATGCATCATGCCCGTTCTCTTATTAAGGCACTTCAAGATAATTCCCCTGTCGTGGCCTCCAAACTTCTCTAGCAGCTTCGGAGGGTCTGTGTGTGAGTATTTACACGCTTCCCAGTGGCGTGTTTCGGAGGCCCCACGTTCCATCTAAGAGGCCGGAGCATTGCTGGGTCAGCTCGCTGCTGTGCTTGTTCTTTCACCAAGGGATTGGTAGCTTCGGCCTGCCTCGGAGTGCAGATCAAAGGAAAGGGCTGCTGCCAGGAGCAGCTTCGTAACCTGCGAGGAAGGCTGGGAATCATTGTATCTCGACTCACAGCCCGCCCGTCTGTCTGCATGAGGGGCTGGAACGTCAAGGAGGGGACTCGAGGAGGCCTGAGGACATCATTCCAAATTCAGGGCCATCCATCTGGACCAATTCACCCTCCCTGGTTAGTACGTGCCCATTTAGGGACTGGACATTTTCTGCTTCCCCCGCACCAACTAACCCTCCCGCAATAGTGAACTCTGGGAACTGTAGTCCAAGACAACAACCACCCAGGGCATGTGATCCACGAAATGATGCGAGTGGGGTGAAAGCTCTAACCAATGGGAGCATGGCACAGCATCCCAAAGGTGTGGGTGCAGACAGTGCCGGGATTGCGGTGGCATCTGGGAAGGCGCTGTACGCCGAAGTGCAATCATGCCCGTTGTCTTATTAAAGACTTCCAAGATATTCCCCTGTGTGGCCTCTAAACTTCTCTAGCAACCGGAGGG
>CAWUFW010032148.1:0-14373 GCA_963921515.1 Calotriton arnoldi | reverse complement strand
TGTACTTCGTTCCGGATTACGTATTGTGTCCATGTACAGCGTAGTGTGCAGTGTGTCAGACATTCAGGAGTCTTGTTGAGTGTCCATGTGTGATGTGTTTCTACACCTTGGTTCCCACCCACCACCCTGGAATAGTAATGGGTGCATGTGCAATGTCACCAGTGCATGTGTACTTCACTGCTGCACATTGTTGGAGGTCGAGGGGTGTGGTCTTGAGTGTGTGCAGATGAGAGTTGTTGCCCGGCTAGTCCCCTGCCTCCATGTTGGCCTTGGCTTACTGGCCATGCTGATTGATTTGTGCTTGTGTAGGTGTGATGGTAGTTAGTTGCTCAGGACACCTGACTGTGGTTCACAGTGTGAACGACATTTAGCTTTGTCATCACAGTGGTATTTTTCTTCAGCCCAGGGTCACCACATTGTGGGGGCCCTGGGGGTGGTGCTGTGGTGTGTCTGTGACTTGCTGTGTCAGTTGTTGTTCCTACGTGCCTGTGTGACATGTGTGTTTTGTGCTCCCTCTCACCTGTCAATGCCTGCTTGCCCACATAGGGGATTTGGATCCATGAGTTACCTTAGTGTGGCAGTGTATGCACATCTGTATGATTGGTATTCAGCTCTCCTCATGTGTTGTGTTGTTGCCTGGGGACACTGGCACCCCCACCCCTCACCTGCTGTGTATGATGACAGTGTTGGTCTGCCTGTTTGTGTTTGTGCATCTGCACCACTGCATTGGCATATCTTGGGTGTGCCATTGGCTGTATGTTGTTTGGTGTGTTTCCCCTGCTGTCCCTGGGACTCCTAGGTCATCGGTCAGCACAGTGATCATGGTTTGTGTGTCCCATTGCTGCCATGGTATGGTATCTGTTCACCTCACATCTGCTGTCTCCACAGGGTATCTGCATTTGTGTGCCCATTGGTGCAAATATGTGGTTCTGCATTCTGATGGTCACTTCTGTCATTGTGTCATTGATGACTGTTGACGGTCTCAGCCCCCATGGGTGTTGTTTGTCTGCACATGGCCAAAGGAATGTTTCATTTGCACTGCAGTATTTGGCTCCCCCAATTTATGTTGCAATGGGACACATACACTACTTTGCCACAGATGAGTTTTTGGTTCTGTGACCAGGAATGATCCATGCAGTTTGGCAGTTGCAGCTCTTTCTTTGTCAACAATTACCTTTTGGTCACTGTGATGATGAGGGTGTAGACCCCATTGCCACAATGGTCAAAATGTGCTTCAGCTATGGACCCCACACTTACCTTTTGGTCACTGTGATGATGGGGGTTTAGACCCCATTGCCACAATGGTCAAAATGTGCTTCAGCTATGGACCCCACACTTGCCTTTTGGTCACTGTGATGATGGGGGTTTAGACCCCATTGCCACAATGGTCAAAATGTGCTTCAGCTATGGACCCCACACTTGCCTTTTGGTCACTGTGATGATGGGGGTTTAGGCCCCATTGCCACAATGGTCATGGGCTGCTTGCATTGTGGGTGCCACACACATATATGTGTGGCACATGTGCTAGGGGGTCACATTGTATGTTCAATGTCATGTTCGGTGTTGTAGGCATTTGACACAGCCTGCTCACACGCTTGTCATGGTGGAGGGGGATGTCTTAATCTTGCATTCCCTAGGTTGTGGTGTGCTTGTTGTGTCATGCATTGTCCATCCTATGAGTGGGGGTGGTAGTAGTGGTAGGCATCCAGCCCCCTGGCTAAGGGTGGTAGTAGTGGTGGGCATCCTGCCCCCCTGGGTGAGGGTGGTAGTAGTGGTGGGCATCCTGCCCCCCTGGGTGAGGGTGGTAGTAGTGGTGGGCATCCTGCCCCCTGGCTAAGGGTGGTAGTAGTGGTAGGCATCCAGCCCCCTGGCTAAGGGTGGTAGTAGTGGTGGGCATCCTGCCCCCTGGGTGAGGGTGGTAGTAGTGGTGGGCATCCTGCCCCCTGGCTAAGGGTGGTAGTAGTGGTGGGCATCCTGCCCCCCTGGGTGAGGGTGGTAGTAGTGGTGGGCATCCTGCCCCCTGGCTAAGGGTGGTAGTAGTGGTGGGCATCCTGCCCCCCTGGGTGAGGGTGGTAGTAGTGGTGGGCATCCTGCCCCCCTGGGTGAGGGTGGTAGTAGTGGTAGGCATCCTGCCCCCTGGGTGGGGTGGTAGTAGTGGTAGGCATCCAGCCCCCCTGGCTAAGGGTGGTGGTAGGCATCCAGCCCCCTGGCTAATGGTGGTGGTAGGCATCCAGCCCCCCTGGCTAAGGGTGGTAGTAGTGGTAGGCATCCAGCCCCCTGGCTAAGGGTGGTAGTAGTGGTGGGCATCCTGCCCCCTGGGTGAGGGTGGTAGTAGTGGTGGGCATCCTGCCCCCCTGGGTGAGGGTGGTAGTAGTGGTAGGCATCCAGCCCCCCTGGCTAAGGGTGGTGGTAGGCATCCAGCCCCCTGGCTAAGGGTGGTAGTAGTGGTAGGCATCCTGCCCCCCTGGGTGGGGGTGGTAGTAGTGGTAGGCATCCAGCCCCCTGGCTAAGGGTGGTGGTGAGGCATCCAGCCCCCCTGGCTAAGGGTGGTAGTAGTGGTAGGCATCCAGCCCCCTGGGTGAGGGTGGTAGTATTGGTAGGCATCCTGCCCCCCTGGTTGAGGGTGGTAGTAGTGGTAGGCATCCAGCCCCCTGGCTAAGGGTGGTAGTAGTGGTAGGCATCCAGCCCCCTGGCTAAGGGTGGTAGTAGTGGTGGGCATCCTGCCCCCTGGGTGAGGGTGGTAGTAGTGGTGGGCATCCTGCCCCCCTGGCTAAGGGTGGTAGTAGTGGTGGGCATCCTGCCCCCCTGGGTGAGGGTGGTAGTAGTGGTGGGCATCCTGCCCCCTGGCTAAGGGTGGTAGTAGTGGTGGGCATCCTGCCCCCCTGGGTGAGGGTGGTAGTAGTGGTGGGCATCCTGCCCCCCTGGGTGAGGGTGGTAGTAGTGGTAGGCATCCTGCCCCCTGGGTGGGGGTGGTAGTAGTGGTAGGCATCCAGCCCCCCTGGCTAAGGGTGGTGGTAGGCATCCAGCCCCCCTGGCTAAGGGTGGTAGTAGTGGTAGGCATCCAGCCCCCTGGCTAAGGGTGGTAGTAGTGGTGGGCATCCTGCCCCCTGGGTGAGGGTGGTAGTAGTGGTGGGCATCCTGCCCCCTGGCTAAGGGTGGTAGTAGTGGTGGGCATCCTGCCCCCCTGGGTGAGGGTGGTAGTAGTGGTGGGCATCCTGCCCCCCTGGGTGAGGGTGGTAGTAGTGGTGGGCATCCTGCCCCCCTGGGTGAGGGTGGTAGTAGTGGTAGGCATCCTGCCCCCTGGGTGGGGGTGGTAGTAGTGGTAGGCATCCAGCCCCCTGGCTAAGGGTGGTGGTAGGCATCCAGCCCCCTGGCTAAGGGTGGTAGTAGTGGTAGGCATCCAGCCCCCTGGCTAAGGGTGGTAGTAGTGGTGGGCATCCTGCCCCCCTGGGTGAGGGTGGTAGTAGTGGTGGGCATCCTGCCCCCCTGGGTGAGGGTGGTAGTAGTGGTGGGCATCCTGCCCCCTGGCTAAGGGTGGTAGTAGTGGTAGGCATCCAGCCCCCTGGCTAAGGGTGGTAGTAGTGGTGGGCATCCTGCCCCCTGGGTGAGGGTGGTAGTAGTGGTGGGCATCCTGCCCCCCTGGCTAAGGGTGGTAGTAGTGGTGGGCATCCTGCCCCCCTGGGTGAGGGTGGTAGTAGTGGTGGGCATCCTGCCCCCCTGGCTAAGGGTGGTAGTAGTGGTGGGCATCCTGCCCCCCCTGGGTGAGGGTGGTAGTAGTGGTGGGCATCCTGCCCCCCCTGGGTTGGGGTGGTGGCGCGCATTCAGGCCCCTGTGTGCATATGTGGCATTGGTGATGGGCATCCCGCCCCTATGGTGCTGCTGGTGTAAGTATATTCAGATTCCCAGTGTATGTGTGTGATGTGTCGTGTACGTGTTGTATGTGTTTTGTGGTTGGTGTCTGACTTACCTTCTGCGCCGTACGCGTCCGTGCCTGTTCCGGTAGTAGATGTAGAATATTGGTATGATCGGGACGAAGGGATTCATGGTTGGTTCGTGTCGTTCGTCCTTCTCGTTGCTTCGCGTCGTCCTCGTCGCTTGGCCGTCCTCGTCGCTTCGCTTCGTCCTCGTCGCTTCGCGTCGTCCTCGTCTGTGCTGTGTTCGTCTCGTAGCCGTGGATCGTGTTGTGGCGCGATTCGGAGCTTATGTGCGCCTCTCCCGGATGCTTTGACGTGCCGTGCGTAGCGACGGGTTCGGCGCGTACGGAAAGCGCATCGTACTTGTCCGGCCGGACGGGGCTGCATTTTCCCTTCCGTGCGACTCGATTCGGCGTTTCCGGATTCGCCTCGGTCGGAGAACAGGACCTGGTTTGGGTGAGTACGGCTCGGCCGGGATTTTTGCTGTTGTGCGCATCGTACTTGCTCGTTCGGTGTGCTGTACGGATCGGTCGGGAAACTGGCTTTCGCATGGCTTTTTTCCCGACCGAATAGTATTGGGTGCGCCTCCGACCGAGATCGGAATCGGCCCCTATGTCTTGAAATGCGACATCTGTCAACAGATGAAAGGCTCCACCAGAACACGCCCGGCGCAGACACCATTACTAATCTCTGACAAACCTCTCGCATGTGTGTATCTGGACCACTGCGGCCCCTTTCAATCTGATGGGGCTTACAAGTATATCATGGTTGCAGTGGATTCCTGCTCAAGATTCCTATGGGTTTGGCCTCAGCGCTCGGCTGACGCTCGAACTGTTATAAAAGATTTGCGAGTCTTTATCGGGACATACGCAGTTGGCACATTACATTCTGATCGTGGTCCGGCGTTTAGCTCTCGGGCTTACAAAGAGGCCATGAAAAGTATAGGCGTTGCACTGCGGTACTCCTCTCCGTACCATCCTGAGGGTAATTCGGTTGTGGAGAGGAAAAACCGGGACTTAAAGCAATCTTTAACAGCTAGGGTATTAGGCAAGGGCGGTAGTTGGATCAATCACCTTTATGGGGTCCAAAGAGCACTTAACAACCAGCCAAGAAACTCTCTAGGGGGCGTCACTCGATATGAGGTCCTATTTGGGACGAGAATGTGGGTAGCTGATCTTGATTGTGAAGGTACAGTGGCGGATGAAAAACCATTTGATATCCATGATCGTTTGGCTGTTTTACAGGATCTAAATGAATCCAGGACACAACAAAGCAACGTTGTCCAGAAACAGACCGCCACTGGGGAAGTCAAGGCAAACACGGCAAGACCTGTCTGGATCCCAAAGATCGGGGATCTGGTCAGAGAGAAAATAGCGGACAAAAAATAATTTGGACCATCATACAGAAAGCCTGTACCTGTCCTAGTAATTCAAGGAACACGAACTGTTCTTTTGCCGCCTCTTGCCGGGAAAAAGGAGAAAAGATTTGTTTCAATCGACTTAATCAAACCACACTATGTGGCCAATACTGAACAGTAGGCCTCGTGGACTCAACAGTAGCAGACGCCCTCCTCTCGCTACAATCCAAGAAGTTCAAACAGAAAGACTCATCACGTTTGAAGAGCCTCCTATGAGGAATGAAGGACTAAGCAACAATGCTATGGAACTCGTTCCCCTTGAACCCGAAGTTCATCTACAAAATGAAACTCAGAACAATTCACAAATTGCAGTCAGACCAAATGCAGACGTCTACATCAACATGCCTCGACGAGAGCAAAATGCGATTTCAACAAATCCCGATGCAATTCCAACAATTGATCGAACTGCTACTGGCTACTTCATGGACTTTGATACGTGTTCTTTGGATCCAAGTGAACCGGAAACGACGCCAGCCCAAAAATCACGTAAACAGCAAGCTAAAGACTTTTTGAACTATCTTAAAAAGACTTACCTGGTATCACCTTGGATTGAACTTTGGGTAATTACTGGGATTCTATTTTTTCTTTTCTGGCTAGGCTTAGTAATAACTTTTAGCATGCTTATTAATGGACGATGTCTTCAGCAAAGCTCTACAGCCCCGAAAGTTAATTTGATTTTGAAACCACATCGATCGTCTCATCGTGAACAGAGAGACTTGTTATCAGTGAACATCACAGCGGTTCCTATACCGGACGGTATAGTTTGGGACAAGGTTGATTTCGAAATATTCGGTCCGACTGAACTTTTAAAAATTCCTCATTTATTTAAAATTCCATTAAGTGATATCATTACCTCCAGTACATTTTCTGATGATTGGGACTCTGAAACTGTTAATAACATGTTGTCTGATTTAGAAAAAACTGCTGCATTTCCGAATACTGAAATGTTAGAAAGTAATTCAGACTATGACACTTTGTACTGTTACCAACATTATGGTCATCATTTTCTGCACAAATCTATTTCACCTAGAAATGTGTTTGAGTACCATCAGTGGGAACATTGCCCAACACCACCAAAAGGTAGTTCGCATACATTTGCACAGAAATTTTCATATTTTTCAGGTTTTAACACCACTGACCCGACCTCATATTATTATACGGTTAGACCAACATCAGCACTGAAAATTATGTTGACAAATACCAAACAGATTTACTCTGCTTCCTTTATGGCCCAACTGTCTGAACAGGGTTTTGACCTATGGAAGGACACAATAGACTTAAAATCAGTCTGTGGTTCTAGGGACTGGCAAGTCCAGGGAACAGAAGCGCTATTTAGAGCATGCCTCATTCCACAGCAGATGATATTTCTAAACGAAACTGTGCAACAGACATCCTGTCTTGGATTAGCCAAGGTCAAGGACCTGAACACACCTCGATTTCCAACACCATCACAGATGGGAGGGTGGCAAAATTCGACTTCACAGGAAGGGGCAACAGTAGATGACATTTTGAAGTACAATAGATCAGACCCACATTGAGAGAAATGGGTGGTTTGGCCCTTAGACACAAACATATGTCATAAACGATTCTTGGGTATTACCGAAGGGTACAATGTCCACAGGCCAGACCCACGTTATGTACAAAGGGAACATCCAGGGGTAGTGACATCCTACAGTGTTGGGAAGTTGTGCCTTGAGTGGCTAGAAACCTCAACACTAACAGAAGTGAAACAGCACTTAGCCTTACTCTCACAAGACATGGATCTTAGGGATTTTTTACAAGGTCCCAGGAAACAACGTCAGAAACGTTTCATATATGCTGGCATCTATGCTGCCTATAATGAAGAGTGGAAAATATCACAACAAGAGGCCGCAGAGAGAATACGGGAAATAGACCGTATTAACTTGGAAAAATCATTGGCTGTGGTAGACAATGGGTTAACAACTTTGTCCTCCAGAATATATTCTTTGGGCAACATTGTGTCTTCTGCAATAGATTTGGCCATACTACAACACGGGCAATCTCAATTATGTTCTATCGTGTTATTGAGCTGGACGCTGCAATCTTTGCGCGCAGGCTTTGTGCCTTGGCGTTTTATAAACAGTACGTCTCTGTTTTCTGAATATAATCTAACAGATAAACAGGTTGAAATGGCACAAAGGGGAGCTAAATATACAATGTTGCGTATTGAAAAACTGGACCGACTACCATTTACAGTAGCTGAAGCTCCGTCTACTGAATGGCTAATCCATGGCCACATAACTCTACCGGCCACCACTTTTCAGTTTTAATATTGCCTTGAACAACGGCAGGCGGGCAAATATGAAAAAATGGGAAGGGAATACATTAAGGAATCCTGGGATTTACCATATAGATTTCGATGCCGGAGTGGGGATCGAGAAGTGTTTCTAAGTGGTACAAACTGCAAGAGCGCTTTGAACGGTTCGCTCATGTGCCGGGACATTACATTGCACGGAGCATGTAATGGTTCAATAGCAAACTTGTCCTGCCACATGAAAGGGACTCCAGCTGCCGTGATCAAACCGGCATTCGAGCTGCTCTCAAATGGGAGTTACTTGATGCTGAATGATCAAGGTTGCTGTGGTATGCTTCCAGGCATTGCCTATCTGGTCACTGTAAACTCCAGGGTTACTTGCTGTATGCAAGTATTGTTTCCCCCAACAAGTACAGTCAGGGAGGCGCCGCTATGGCCTTCGTTGAATGTTTCTTTTATACAATTTGATACTTTGAACAGACTGAAAGCCATGCTTTTACAGCAAACCGTACCCTTAACCTCCGCTTGAGAGACCTTTGATCTTCAAATCGCAAGGACCTCGAGTGAGATACAGGCACTTATACGTACAAACTGCCCCATTCATTTAGCAGAAATGGTGGGTCGTATCTTTAATATGTCTGATACGAGTGGTATTGTACACTTATTTAAGACCATAGGGTCAGGACTTCTTAGCACCTTTCAGACAATCCTCGGAGTAATCCCGAACTTTATACACTCCGTATTTGGAAGCATTTTTGGATGTCTACCTCTGATCCTGCTATCAATAGCGGGAGTCCTGATTGTCATTTACCTACTACGCAATGGACGGCCCAATTACCAACGAGATGGCAAAAGCGCTCCTGGAGCGGAAATACCGTGAACGCATGGTACAACATCTGGGCACGCCTCGCCTAAGGGAACTAAGCGCCTCTTGGTTCCTATCGTTTAGACCAGTCTGGATGGACTGCATCTAACCTGTTCTTCGATGCCTGTTTTGCAGTGAAGAATGCGTGTTGGACCTCTGTCTGACACTCACGACAGACACGTATGATGGCCTATGTGCTATAATGTAATAGTGTTAACTTGTGAGTGCAGGCATCTCACAAAAAGTAAAAGACTGGTCTCACACACCACCTGGTGTCATGCTTCATCATTGACCAGTCCTCGCCCTCTAAAAACTTGGTTTGATAGAGGGCGGGCATGCACCTGAAGACAGGGTTTGCACTTCTAAAACTAAGTGAGACCAAGAGGGGCTCCTACATTCTCACTTCAGGTAATGGGTTTTGACTAAATCCTAGAGGGATTCTTGGCTTTACACCTACTCACATGCTAGGTACATTTAGGTACATGTAGATAGGCATCGTAGGAGTACGTGCTTTCTTTTACCAATGCATTTTATATTCATGTATTTATTCATGCTTATTGCAAAATGGTAGAACTGTACTATCCATTTATATTCATAATACTGTTACTCATGTATCTCTGCTACTGTCTAATGGTTGTTGCAGCTCATATATTCTACACGAGAATAACAACTGTTCAATAAACCTTTTATTGAAACGCCCAGACTGTTTATTCTGTGTATCTCTGATACAGGATAAGTAGGCACGAGTGACTGAGCAAAAAGTAGTACATTGTTTCCACGACCTTGAGGGATCAGGGTTGTCATGTTCTAAGGTTGCCAGAAACTATTCTCTCCCTGATAAGAGGAGACACTAGTGGCACTGTGAGCTAGCTTTTGCAAACAGGCTAACTTTCTCGGTGGGGGTGCTCAGAATCAGTCTGCCACCAAGCCCACAGTTTATGTTATCCAAATGCGCAGGTCCTGTATGGGTAATATAGGAACTACACGACACTGGCTGTCGAAGGAACAAGAACAGTACTTCTTCCGCCTCTTGAAGAGATTCATCTCAATTGACCTGATCAAACCACACTGTGAGGCCGATACACAATAGTATGCCACCCGTGACTGGTAAGCCATTTTCTAATAGTCTTAGGGTGACTGTCCTTCTGAATTTTGGTGCAATCTGTATTGCATCCTCAGGATCTTCTTCTCCCTCTAAAACGTTCAGGTCAGCTCTCTCATCCCTGAACCAGTCATGTTTGGAGGAAGAGGTGTTCCCAGGGAACTAAGATGAGGTGTTATGCACAAATTAGGAACTAAATGTCCTTCAAGCTTGATTAACCAACAGCCAATAAATAGTATTCTCGTACTACTCAGCTGTGGCGGATTTTGTGCCCACCCACTCCAGACGTCTCTGGGGTTTTGTGAGTAGGTTCTCTGAGAATAGCACGACTGAACTACTCAGATTCTACTGTTAAATAAGTACCAAACCAACGTTGGGCGCCATGTCGTGTAGTTCCTATAGTACCCATGCAGGACCTGTGCGTTTGGATAACATAAACCGTGGGATTGGTGGTAGACTGACTCTGTGCACCCCCACCGCGTATGTTAGCCTGATTTGCATTAGCTAGCTCACAGTGCCACTAGAATCTCCTCTTATCGGGGAGAGATTATTTTCTGGCAACCTTAGATCATGACAACCCAAATTCCTCAGAATCGTGGAAACAATATACTACCTTTCGCTCAGTCACTCGTGTTTACTTATTCGGTTTGTCTCAGAGAGTTACACAGAATAAACAGTCTGGGCGTTTCAATAAGTATTTATTGAACAGTTGTTATTCTAGTGTAAAATATATGTGCTGCGGCAACCAGCAGACAATAGCAGAGATATATTATCAGCAGTACGATAAAAGCAAAGGGATAGAACAGTTCTACCATATTGCAATAATCATGAATACATACATGAATATAAAAAGCATTATGAATAGTGCGCGTACTCCTAAATGCCTAACTAGATGTACCTGAGTGTACCTAGCATATGTGTTCAGCCCTCAGAGCTCGTTGTGTACTAGCGAGGACCAATGTAGGTGAAAGATCATGCCTATATAAGGAGTCATGACTATAATAGGACATGTACAGTTATGACCATAATAATGCATATGCGGCTTTGACTATAATAGGGCAAGTACGAATATGACCGTATTAGGGCAAATACGAATACGTCCATTTTTGGGCATGTATGTACGGGTCTACATTAGGGCCTCTATACGGGACATAACACCCACTCCTCTTCCGAATAGGATGACAATGACCATACTTAAAATCTGGACAATTTAAAAACATTTTAAAAGCAAGTAACATGGTTTTAAAATTGTTAAAAAAAAATTCAAAAATGTTATAATTCAGCTATTTCCATTTGTCACTAAAAAAAGAAATGTCTATTTCGTTTCTCTATATAAGTTGCGTCACTCAAAGCTGAAGAAGGCCATGCTTTTCTTAAGCGAAAGTGTCAATTTAGGAAATGTTCCAAATTTGCTCTGTTATTATGAAAACGAGTGGAGAAGCCGAATTCTTTCCCACGACGTGATGAGCCAATTCGAGATTAAGTGTCCTGGCTTGGAAGCACAACATTATTGTTAGCTACTGCAGATGACAAATCCAATGCCTCACAGAGAACGTCAATCGCACATAGATGGTATGTAGCACTGCCAACAGTCGGTGATGCGGCAGCTTGTGCGGCAGTTGTTACCTTGGTGCCTGTAGAGGAGTCACCTAACCCAGCAGGAGCAAACGGCACCTGTGGATTCTCAAGAAATGCGTTCATCAGAATCGGAAGACGCTGGGGACAACGCAGAGCATGGGCCTTTAGGGGGTCCAGCATTGCATCCGTGTCCGGAGGCGCATCTGATGGAAATGTTAGACAAAGATCCAACGTGCATTCTTCTCCGCAAAGCAGGCATCGAAGAACAGGTAAGATGTAGTCTACCCAGACTGGTCGAAAGGATAGAAACCAGGAGGCATTGAGTTCTCGCAGGCAAGAAATGCACAGAAGTTGTACCATGCGTTCACGGTATTTCCACCCCAGGAGCATGTTCGCCATTCCCTCGGGAATTGGGCCGTCCATTGCGTAGCAGTAGTATTATAAATAGGACCCCTGCAACCAGCAATAGGATAAGCGGGAGTCCTCCAAATACGCTTTCCAATACAGAGTGTATAAAATTTGGGATTACTCCGAGGACTGTCTGAAAGGTGCTTAACAGTCCTGACCCTATGGTCTTAAATAGATGTACAATACCGCTCGTATCAGACATATTGAAGATACGTCCCACCATTTCTACTAAATGAAAGGGGCAGTTTGTACGTATAAGTGCCTGTATCTCAGTCGAGGTCCTTGCAACTTGAAGTTCATAGGTTTCTCGAGCGGAGGTTAAGGGCACGGATTGCTGTAAAAGCATGGCTTGCAGTCTGCTCAGAGTATCAAATTGTATGAAAGAAACATTCAGTGAAGGCCATAGCGGCGCCTCCCTGACTGTGGTCAGTGGTGGAAACAATACTTGCATACAGCAAGTAACCCTGGAGTTAACAGTGACCAGATATGCGACGCCCGGAAGCATCCCACAGCAACCTTGACCATTTAGCATCAAGTAACTCCCATTCGAGAGCAGCTGGAAAACCGGCGTGATCTTGGCCGCTGGGATCCCTGACATGTGACAAGATAAGTTCGCTACTGAACCGCTACAGGCTCCGTGCAGAGAAATATCTTGACACATGAGAGAACCGCTTAAAGCGTTCTTGCAGTTTGTACCACTCAGATACACTTCTCGATCCCCATTCCGGCATCGATATCTATATGGTAACTCCCAAGTTTCCTTGATGTATCCCTTACCCATCTTTTCATATTTGCCTGCCTGCCTTTGCTCAAGGCAATATTGAAACTGAAACGTAGTGACTGGCAGAGTGATTTGGCCATGAATTAGCCATTCTGTTGATGGTGATTCGGCTACAGTGAATGGTAACCTTTCCAGTTTCTCAATACGCAGCATTGTATATTTGGCTCCCCTCTGTGCCATTTCTGTCTGTTTATCAGTTAGATTGTATTCTGAAAACAGAGACGCGGTGTTTATAAAACGCTAGGGCACATAGCCTGCACGCAAAGATTGTAGCATCCAGCTTAACATCATAATAGAACGTAGCTGAGATTGCCCGTGTGTAATGAATGTGCGTTTCTCTAAAAGGACACACCCAAACCCTGCACTCCCACTTTGGAGGCAAATATACCACTGCACCTTTAAATAATCATTTAAAACACTTTGAGCAGCACTCCCTAAAGACGAGGAAAAGATGCAGCACTCCCTTTAGGCGAGGCAAGAAAACAAATCCAGGTGCATTTAAAACACTTTGAGCAGCACTCCCTAAAGACGAGGAAAAGACGCAGCACTCCCTTTAGGCGAGGCAAGAAAACAAATCCAGGTGCATTTAAAATAACACACACAGAAGTTTATTAATGCAACATTTTAGGACGGTAGGCCAAATATATCAGTAAATGCAGATTCCCAAGTATCAAGTGACTAAAATGAACAATTAGAATAAAATGCAATATATACAAGTAGCAAAGGGTAGAAAATATATACAAAATGGTTAGGAACACCTCACCGATCGATTAAGCAACATCCTTGCCAACTCAAGCTGGGGGAGCCCTTCACCAGCCCAGGAAGGAGTTCGATCAGGACTCAAATTACGTCATCCTCCACAGCAATACGTCTATTCTGTGGCGAGCTTCCACCTGGCCCTCGAAAATTCCCAGCTTAAATACCATTACTAAACGTGAAGCGAAGCTTCTAGAAAACCTCGCCCCCTTTTCATTAGAAAAAACCGAGCTGGCTGTACCAGTCTGCGTCAAGGCCAAGACGGAGGCTGGCCAAGCTCCCGTATTTTGACTCCAAGGCAGAGTTGTACATTCCGCAGGTAATATCCAGTTCTCTCTGGTCGGTAAAGAGTGAAAAACAAGTGAGGAGCACAAACATGCCCTCCCCACTTTGCAGCTACGTGCGAGCACAGAAAATGCGCAACTTACAAGCACTGCTGTGCACGCACAAAAGCTGAAGCAAGGCAAAGTCAGAAAACAAGATGACGTGAGGCCATGTCCAAGTCATTAGTAAGCACTTCACAAAAGCTGAAGCAAGGCAAAGTCAGAAAACAAGATGACATGAGGCCATGTCAAAGCCAATAGTAAGCACTTCATAATTCTCATAACCCAAACAACTTGCAAGCACTGCTGTGCATGCACAAAAGCTGAAGCAAGGCAAAGTCAGAAAACAAGATGACATGAGGCCATGTCAAAGCCAACAGTAAGACCTTCATAATTCTCACCAATGTACAACACAATACACAACTCTGCACAACTGCTTATAGATTCACATACTTAATCTCTCAATGTCCTATAGCATCACATACTTTATCTCTCAATGTACAACACCGAGCACGTGTGCATCACTGCTCACAACACTGCACTTCGACATTCCACACCTCTCTCTCCCTCTCACGCTTTCAAATGCACATCCCACACCTTCTGTTCTTGGCAAGACTGTTCTACTCCGTGAAGAAGAGAAGCAGGCATATGTAGGACCTTCCTACATTAAGGCTAGGGTAAAATAACACACTAAAGCCAGTTAAAATGATGATAGTCGAAGGTCATCATAGGGTGCCAAACCACAAGAGTGCCTCTTTCACTACACCGTGTTGTAACAAGGCCAGATCTTGTTCTGATATGTCGATTGCCGAAGACACAATGTTGCCTAAGGAGTAAATCCTGGAGGTCAAAGTTGTTAACCCATTATCCACTACAGCTAATGCCTTCTCTAGGTTAATACGGTCTATTTCCCGTATTCTTTCTGCGGCCTCCTGTTGGGAAATTTTCCAGTTT
>CAWUFW010032147.1:0-14374 GCA_963921515.1 Calotriton arnoldi | reverse complement strand
TGGACAAATAGTGGTAGTACAGATGACGCGGTTTTGGGGGATGGACATGTGCACTTGTCAGTCAGCATAACCTGGTGCATTCCCCATGCCCTCGGATTGTGCACAGAGTGCAGACTGTTGCTGTCTGGCTGCCAGCGGCCATGTGACTGGAGACAGTAATGTATGACTCTGCACCCATTCCTGTGTCATGGCATTCAACTTCCTGGGACTGATCCTGCAGGGGAGTGACATGTGCAACATGCACCCCATTGTGGCATTGACTATCCGGACATGGGTGCATCATGGTGTCTGGTGCTGGTATGCATCACATGCATTTCTAATTAGAATCTGGCCATCCCTTTATCCGGACACCTGCACTGACTCAGTGGCAAGAGATGTGATGTGTGCATGTTCACATGCTTCACCGTATTCCTGCAATGTCCAACAACTGTGTAGGTGGTGCATGTGTCACACTGGGGTCTTACCATCAGACAGGCACCAGACAGATGGGTGCAAAGGGCAGGAGGGAGTGTGAGAGTCCCATGGTTGACCATCAGACTGACAATTGGCTTCCCGAATCTGTGTGAGGACTTTAGGCAATGTTCAACTAAGGATGCCAGGGCTTGCTCTGTAACGTGTGCTGTACTTACTGTGTGTGTGCGGTCAGTGCAGGTGACTGATGTTTGTCTGTTTCCCTAATTGTTTGCAGATGCATCCACGGCCACAGGAGGGGACAGCTCCTACGGACCAGGAGGAGCAGCGGAGCCAGACTGGGTCAGCATCGGACCCAGTGGTCAGGGGACCCAGTGGCACGGAGGGCGAGGGGAGCCACACCGAGGAGTCCTCAGCACCATCCACCTCGGCTGGGGACACACAGCTCGGAGGATGACTCCCTTGTGGGAGGCGGGTCTCGGCAGCCACCAAAGGCCAGCTAGTCTGTCTGGCCTCGCCACCACCACCACCCCCCGCCCTCCCATCGGCTCCATTCCCTGAGGTCCGTGGAGGCTCCCGTGCTCGGGAGCGTGTCTCCTTCGTGCCAGGCACCGCACCCCCTGCCCCTGTGTCCCCTGCTGCCCTGAGTGAGGAGTCTGTGTACCTCCTTCGGCAGCTCCATGTAGGGCAGACAGCAATGCTGAGTGTCACTCCATGCACACACCACTCTGTTGACACAGCTGGTGTCGTTCATGGAGGAGCATCTCAACGGGTATGTCTGCCCTACAGAGGAGCAATAGGTCCATGGACTGCTCCCTGACGGCAGCAGTGTCCCTCCTCCAACAGTCCCTCACCCCTCCCACCTCTGCCCCATCCACACTTCCTGCCCCCCTACCTGTCCAAAGCACATGCACACCTGCACAGTCATCCAAACACACAGACACGAGCAGCACAGACACACCCAAGAGTAAGGCAAGACGTGCACACAAGCATCCTCAGGGGACTGATACCACAGACACAGGGGATGGGGAACACACACACACACAGGCATCCACATTCACTCCGCAGTCCTCCAAATCCTCTCCCTCCAAGACCCCTTCCCTTGCCTCGCCTGCTACCCCACATACACAGCAGGTCTTCCTGTGTGACCTCGGCCTCTTCCCCACCATTCCTGCTGACCCAGCACACCAGGGAAGAGGAAGTCCACCCACACAGAGAGGAGTGCCCTCGCCCCGGACACCCTCCCCCAGGTGCAGGCAGACACAGGAGCCCATTCGGAAGTCCCCCGGAGCAGGAAGAGCAAGACCCCACCACCACCACCACGCAGCTCCAGCGCCCAGTCTCTCTCCTCCATCCCCCAGGCCACCACTGCACAGGTTCCCCCGCCACACCCTGCCCCAGGTTCCCCCACACACCGATACCGCATCCCCAGACTGCTTAGGCCCTCCCCCTGCCACTTGCTCTTCCACCCCCAACCCAGACGCTCTGCCTGTTAGTGGCACTGTTGTGGGGACCGGGTCCCCCCCTCTGTCCTGCCCACCTCATCTGCCCACCCTTCCACTCCCTTGGAGTCATGCACTGCAGTGGAGTCCACAACCACCACGTCTGACTCGGGCACTGCAGTGGGTACCCAGTCCACTACATCAGTCCAGCCCACTGCAGTGGTTGCGGCACCCACACCAACTGACTTGTGTACCACGGTGGTGCCGGCCCCCTGAGTCAGACACCTCCACTGCAGTTGCCGGTGACACTCCTGCACCCACCACCCCTTCACTGCCTCACTCTGCCATCCCCTGATCCTGTCCCTGCGGTGCCTGGCCTGCCCCTTGTATGCCCCTCCAAGGGTGATGTCCCCCAACCGTACCAGTGCAGGCAAGCAATGTGTGACCAGTTGTCACTTCTCACCCCGTTGGTACTGTGATTTTGGACTGGCCATTGGCCTTAGTTTCTTTTGGACTTCCGTTTTTACCCTGACATTTGCTGAATAAAGCCTCTTTTTGTTTACTTTTGGGTTTTCTTTTGATGTACATGATGTGGATGAGTAGCATCCTGCATTTGCAGTTGTAATAGTGTTCACATCAGGACGATGAAGTGTTGCAGTGATGGACTCCATGTGGTCCATGGGATATGTGTCCTGTTGTATTCTGGATCTATGGCATCCTTTGCTACAGTCTGAGGGTGTAATGTTCAGCATTTGACACAGGGATGTCCTTTTTGCATTTGTAAATGAACATCTTTGTCTTACACTGATGCACATCTGGTGGGCTTACCACTGTTCAATGTTCCGATTTCCCTGACTGTGTGCCCAGCTCCACTGGACATGCAGTTTTGCACATCAATGTCGAAGGACTCATCTGTGTATACAGTGCAACTTGCTTGACACGTGTTTGGTGTGTGTGCAGATGACTGACGTGACACCCCGTACCCAGGCTGATGTGAGCAGAGCCTTCTGTGTGTTGTGGTTGTTGACTCACTGACGGAGTGTTCTGCTGACATGTTTGGGTCGTGCACAGACAAGGTTTGGCACAGCGGACCTTCCACAGGAGTGGTGTGCCCTCATGGCAGTGTGTAATCTGGTGACATTGCGTGGGCCTGTGTTGTGTAAGCATGTCTGTGCGTGTTCCCTTCCCTTTTCCTACACAGGCTGTGTCCCTAGGGATGTTCCTGTTTGTGATGCTTGCTGAGTTGTTCTGTGTTCATCCAGCATCTTGGACCTGGTTTCTCTGTGATGTGGGTGCATGGCAAACTAATGTTCATGAGGTTGTCATCCCAGGTTGTCTTTGTTGTCAGTGCTGGGGATGTGGGCAAGCGCAGATGGGACACATTCAGGATTCCCTTGGCACTTGTTGTTTACACGAGTAATGTGATTTACAGTTTGTGTTAGCTTACAGTGATTGTGACACGTTGTGTGTGTGACTGCTGCCACTCCTCAGGGTCAGAGCTGCAATGTTGGTAGTTGTGTACGTGTGTTCTTCGTGTGTCACCTTGGCTTCTTCATTGGTGTGTGACTATGGCCAGGATCCCATTGATTGTGGTGGATTTCACATCATGCCCATGTACAGCATACTGTGCTGTGTGTCAGACATTGACAAGTCTTGTTGACTGGCCATGTGTGATGGGTTTCTGCACCTTGGTTCCCACCACCACCCCTGGTATTGTCATGGGTGCATGTGCAATGTCACCAGTCCATGTGAGCTTCACTGCTGCACATTGGTGGAGATCAGGGTGTGTGGTGTTGAGTGTGTGCAAAAGTGAGTTGTTGCACGGCCAGACCCCTACCTCCATATTGGCCTTGGCTGGCAGGCCGTGCTGATTGATTGGAGCTTGTGTAGGTGTGATGGTAGTTAGTTGCTCAGGACACATGGCTGGGGTTCACAGTGTGAACGACATCTAACATTGTCATCACAGTGGGATTATCATGCAGGCTAGTGTCAGCACAATATGGGGTCCCTGGGGGTAGTGCTGTGGTGGGTCTGTCTCTTGCTGTGTTAGTTGCTGTTCCTACAAGCTTGTGTGACATGTGTAATTTGTGCTCCCTCTCATCTAACAATGCCTGATTGCCCACATAGGGGATTTGGATCCATGAGTTACTTTTGTGTGGCACTGTATGTGCATCTGTGTAATTGGTATTCAGGCCTCATCATGTGTTGTGTGGTTGCCTGGGGACACTGGCACCCCCTCACCTGTTGTGTTTGATGTGCAGTGTGGGTCTGCCTGTTTGTGCATCTGCACCACTGCATTGGCATATCTTTAGTGTGCTATTGGCTGTATGTTGTTTGGTGGGTTTCACCTGCTGTCCCTGGGACTCCTAGGTCATCAGTCAGCACAATGATCATTGTTTGTGTGTCCCATTGCTGCCATGGTATGTTATTTGTTCACCTCACATCTACAGTCTCCACAGGGTATCTACATTTGTGTGCCCATTGGTGCAAATATGTGGGTCTGCATTATGATGGTCACTTCTGTCATTGTGTCATTGATGGATGTTGACAGTGTCAGCCCCCATGGGTGATGTTTGTCTGCACATGGCCAAAGGTATGTCTTATTTGCACTGCACTGTTTGCCTCACACAATCTATGTTGCTATGGGACACAAGCACTACTTTGCCACTGATGTGTTTGTTGTTCTGTGACCAGGAATCATCCATGCAGTTTGGCAGTTGCAGCTTTTTCAATGTCAACACTTACATTTTGGTCACTGTGATGATGGGGGTTGGACCCCATTGCCACAATGTTCAAAATGTGCTTCAGCTATGGACCCCACACTTACCTTTTGGTCACTGTGATGATGGGGGTTTAGACCCCATTGCCACAATGTTCAAAATGTGCTTCAGCTATGGACCCCACACTTACCTTTTTGGTCACTGTGATGATGGGGGTTTAGACCCCATTGCCACAATGTGCAAAATGTGCTTCAGCTATGGACCCCACACTCACCTTTTTGGTCACTGTGATGATGGGAATTGGACCCCATTGCCACAATGTTCAAAAATGTGTCTTCAGCTATGGACCCCACACTTACCTTTTGGTCACTGTGATGATGGGGGTTGGACCCCATTGCCACAGTGGTCATGGTCTGCTTGCATTGTGGGGGCCACACACATTTATGTGTGACACATGTGATAGGGGGTCACATTGTATGTTCAAAGTCATGTTCAGTGTTGTAGGCATTTGACACAGTCTACACACGCTTGTCATGGTGTTGGGGGATGTCTTTTTGTTGCATTCCTTATGTTGGTGTGTGCTTGTTGTGTCATGCATTAGCCATCCTGTGAGTGGGGGTGTTGTTGGTGGTAGGCATCCTGCCCCCATGGGTAGAGGTGGTAGTAGTGGTAGGCATCTGGCACCCCCTGAGTAGGGGTGGTAGTGGTGGTAGGCATCCAGCCCCCCATGGGTAGAGGTGGTAGTAGTGGTAGGCATCCAGCCCCCATGGGTAGAGGTGGTAGTAGTGACAGGCATCCAGCCCCCATGGGTAGAGGTGGTAGTAGTGACAGGCATCCAGCCCCCCATGGGTAGAGGTGGTAGTAGTGATAGGCATCCAGCCCCCATGGGTAGAGGTGGTAGTAGTGGTAGGCATCCGGCACCCCATGGGTAGGGGTGGTAGTAGTGGCAGGCATCCAGCCCCCCATGGGTAGAGGTGGTAGTAGTGGTAGGCATCCAGCCCCCCATGGGTAGAGGTGGTAGTAGTGGTAGGCATCCAGCACCCCATGGGTAGGGGTGGTAGTAGTGGTAGGCATCCAGCCCCCATGGGTAGAGGTGGTAGTAGTGGTAGGCATCTGGCACCCCATGGGTAGAGGTGGTAGTGGTGGTAGGCATCCAGCCCCCATGGGTAGAGGTGGTAGTAGTGGTAGGCATCCAGCCCCCCATGGGTAGAGGTGGTAGTAGTGGTAGGCATCCAGCACCCCATGGGTAGAGGTGGTAGTAGTGGTAGGCATCCAGCCCCCATGGGTAGAGGTGGTAGTAGTGGTAGGCATCCAGCCCCCATGGGTAGAGGTGGTAGTAGTGGTAGGCATCTGGCACCCCTGAGTAGGGGTGGTAGTGGTGGTAGGCATCCAGCCCCCATGGGTAGAGGTGGTAGTAGTGACAGGCATCCAGCCCCCATGGGTAGGGGTGGTAGTAGTGGTAGGCATCCAGCCCCCATGGGTAGGGGTGGTAGTAGTGGTAGGCATCCAGCCCCCATGGGTAGAGGTGGTAGTAGTGACAGGCATCCAGCCCCCATGGGTAGAGGTGGTAGTAGTGGTAGGCATCCAGCCCCCATGGGTAGAGGTGGTAGTAGTGGTAGGCATCTGGCACCCCCTGGGTAGGGGTGGTAGTGGTGGTAGGCATCCAGCCCCCATGGGTAGAGGTGGTAGTAGTGGTAGGCATCCAGCACCCCATGGGTAGAGGGTGGTAGTGGTGGTAGGCATCCAGCCCCCATGGGTAGAGGTGGTAGTAGTGGTAGGCATCTGGCACCCCTGGGTAGGGGTGGTAGTAGTGGTAGGCATCCAGCCCCCCATGAGTAGAGGTGGTAGTAGTTGTAGGCATCCAGCCCCCCATGGGTAGAGGTGGTAGTAGTGGTAGGCATCTAGCACCCATGGGTAGAGGTGGTAGTAGTGGTAGGCATCTGGCACCCCTGGGTAGGGGTGGTAGTGAGTGGTAGGCATCCAGCCCCCATGGGTAGAGGTGGTAGTAGTGGCAGGCATCCAGCCCCCATGGGTAGAGGTGGTAGTAGTGGTAGGCATCCAGCCCCCATGGGTAGAGGTGGTAGTAGTGGTAGGCATCCAGCCCCCATGGGTAGGGGTGGTAGTAGTGACAGGCATCCAGCCCCCATGGGTAGAGGTGGTAGTAGTGGTAGGCATCTGGCACCCCATGGGTAGGGGTGGTAGTAGTGGTAGGCATCCAGCCCCCCATGGGTAGAGGTGGTAGTAGTGGTAGGCATCTAGCACCCCCTGGGTAGAGGTGGTAGTAGTGGTAGGCATCCGGCCCCCATGGGTAGAGGTGGTAGTAGTGGTAGGCATCCAGCACCCCATGGGTAGAGGTGGTAGTAGTGGTAGGCATCCAGCCCCCATGGGTAGAGGTGGTAGTGGTGGTAGGCATCCAGCCCCCCATGGGTAGAGGTGGTAGTAGTGGTAGGCATCCAGCCCCCATGGGTAGGAGGTGGTAGTAGTGGTAGGCATCCAGCCCCCCATGGGTAGAGGTGGTAGTAGTGACAGGCATCCAGCCCCCATGGGTAGAGGTGGTAGTAGTGGTAGGCATCCAGCCCCCATGGGTAGAGGTGGTAGTAGTGGTAGGCATCTGGCACCCCTGAGTAGGGGTGGTAGTGGTGGTAGGCATCCAGCCCCCATGGGTAGAGGTGGTAGTAGTGGTAGGCATCCAGCACCCCATGGGTAGAGGTGGTAGTAGTGGTGGGCATCCAGCACCCCCATGGGTGAGAGGTGGTAGTAGTGGTAGGCATCCAGCCCCCATGGGTAGAGGTGGTAGTAGTGGTAGGCATCCGGCACCCCCTGGGTAGGGGTGGTAGTGGTGGTGAGCATCCAGCCCCCATGGGTAGAGGTGGTAGTAGTGGTAGGCATCCAGCCCCCCATGGGTAGAGGTGGTAGTAGTGGTAGGCATCCAGCCCCCCTGGGTAGGGGTGGTAGTAGTGGTGGGCATCCAGCCCCCATGGGTAGAGGGTGGTAGTAGTGACAGGCATCCAGCCCCCATGGGTGGAGAGGTGGTAGTAGTGGTAGGCATCCAGCCCCCATGGGTAGAGGTGGTAGTAGTGGTAGGCATCCAGCCCCCATGGGTAGAGGTGGTAGTAGTGGTAGGCATCTAGCCCCCATGGGTAGGGGTGGTAGTGGTGGTGAGGCATCCAGCCCCCATGGGTAGGGGTGGTAGTGGTGGTAGGCATCCAGCCCCCCATGGGTAGAGGTGGTAGTAGTGGTAGGCATCCAGCCCCCCATGGGTAGAGGTGGTAGTAGTGGTAGGCATCTGGCACCCCCTGAGTAGGGGTGGTAGTAGTGGTAGGCATCCAGCCCCCATGGGTAGAGGTGGTAGTAGTGGTAGGCATCCAGCCCCCCATGGGTAGAGGTGGTAGTAGTGGTAGGCATCTAGCACCCCATGGGTAGAGGTGGTAGTAGTGGTAGGCATCTGGCACCCCTGAGTAGGGGTGGTAGTGGTGGTAGGCATCCAGCCCCCATGGGTAGAGGTGGTAGTAGTGGTAGGCATCCAGCCCCCATGGGTAGAGGTGGTAGTAGTGGTAGGCATCCAGCACCCCATGGGTAGAGGTGGTAGTAGTGGTAGGCATCCAGCCCCCATGGGTAGAGGTGGTAGTAGTGGTAGGCATCCAGCCCCCATGGGTAGAGGTGGTAGTAGTGGTAGAGCATCCTAGCACCCCATGGGTAGAGGTGGTAGTGGTGGTAGGCATCCAGCCCCCCATGGGTAGAGGTGGTAGTAGTGACAGGCATCCAGCCCCCATGGGTAGAGGTGGTAGTAGTGGTAGGCATCTGGCACCCCTGAGTAGGGGTGGTAGTGGTGGTAGGCATCCAGGCCCCCATGGGTAGAGGTGGTAGTAGTGGTAGGCATCCAGCCCCCCATGGGTAGAGGTGGTAGTGGTGGTAGGCATCCAGCCCCCCATGGGTAGAGGTGGTAGTAGTGGTAGGCATCTGGCACCCCCTGAGTAGGGGTGGTAGTGGTGGTAGGCATCTAGCCCCCCATGGGTAGATGTGGTAGTAGTGGTATGCATCCAGCCCCCCATGGGTAGAGGTGGTAGTAGTGACAGGCATCCAGCCCCCCATGGGTAGAGGTGGTAGTAGTGGTAGGCATCCAGCCCCCATGGGTAGAGGTGGTAGTAGTGGTAGGCATCTGGCACCCCTGGTAGGGGTGGTAGTGGTGGTAGGCATCCAGCCCCCATGGGTAGAGGTGGTAGTAGTGGTAGGCATCCAGCCCCCCATGGGTAGAGGTGGTAGTAGTGGCAGGCATCCAGCCCCCCATGGGTAGAGGTGGTAGTAGTGGTAGGCATCCGGCACCCCTGGGTAGAGGTGGTAGTAGTGGTAGGCATCCAGCCCCCATGGGTAGAGGTGGTAGTAGTGGTAGGCATCCAGCCCCCCATGGGTAAGAGGTGGTAGTAGTGGTAGGCATCCAGCCCCCCATGGGTAGGGGTGGTAGTAGTGGTAGGCATCCAGCCCCCCATGGGTAGAGGTGGTAGTAGTGGCAGGCATCCAGCCCCCATGGGTAGAGGTGGTAGTAGTGGTAGGCATCTGGCACCCCTGAGTAGGGGTGGTAGTGGTGGTGGGCATCCAGCCCCCCATGGGTAGAGGTGGTAGTAGTGGTAGGCATCCAGCCCCCATGGGTAGAGGTGGTAGTAGTGACAGGCATCCTGCCCCCCATGGGTAGAGGTGGTAGTAGTGACAGGCATCTAGCACCCCTGGGTAGGGGTGGTGTTAGTTGTTGGCATCCAGGCCCCTATGTGTATATGTGGCATTGGTGATGGCCATCCCGCCCCTATGGTGCTGCTGTGCTGGTGTAAGTAATTTCTGCATCCCTCTGTGTGTGTGTGATATGTCGGGTACGTGTAGGTTTGTTTTTGTGGTTGGTGTCTGACTTACCTTCTGCGCTCGTACGCGTCCGTGCCTGTTCCGGTAATAGATGTAGAATATTGGTAGGATCGGCACGATGGGATTCATGGTTGGTTCGTCTCGTTCGTCTTTCTCTTTGCTTCACCTCGTCCTCGTCGCTGGCGTGTTCGTCTCGTAGCCGTGGATCGTCTTGTGGCGCGAATCGGAGCTTATGTGCGCCTCTCCCGGATGCTTTGACGTGCCGTGCGTAGCGACGGGTTCGGCGTCGTACGGAAGCGCATCGTACTTGTCCGGCCGGACGGGGCTGCATTTTGGCTTCCGTGCGACTCGATTCTGCGTTTCCGGATCCGCATCGGTCGGAGAACTGGACCTGTATTGGGTGAGTACGACTGGGTCCGGATTTGGGCAGTTGTGCGCATCGTACTTGCTCGTTCGGACGTATGTGCGAATCGGTCGGGAAACAGGCATTCGCCTGGCTTTTTCCCGGCCGAATGGTATTGGGTGCGCCTCCGACCGGGATCGGAATCGGCCCCTATGTCTTGGAAATGCGACATCTGCCAGCAGATGAAAGGCTCCACCATAACACGCCCGGCGACAGACACCGTTACTAAAATCAGACAAACCTCTCGCCTGTGTGTGTCTGGACCACTGCGGCCCCTTACAATCTAGATGGGGCTTACAAGTATATCATGGTTGCAGTGGATTCATGTCCAAGATTCCAATGGGTTTGGCCTCAGCGGCTCGACTGACGCTCGAACTGTTATCAAAGATTTGCGAGTCTTTATCGGGACATACGCAGCTGGCACATTACATTCTGACCGTGGCCCGGCGTTTAGCTCTCGGGCTTACAAAGAGGCCATGAAAAGTATGGGCGTAGCATTGTGGTACTCCTCTCCGTACCATCCTGAGGAAATTCGGTTGTGGAGAGGAAAAACCGGGACCTAAAGCAATCTTTAACAGCTAGGGTATTAGGCAAGGGCGGTAGTTGGGTCAATCACATATATGGGGTACAAAGAGCTCTCAATAACCAGCCAAGAAGTTCTCTAGGGGTGTCACTCCTCACGAGGTCCTATTTGGGTCAAGAATGTGGGTGACTGATCTTGATTGTGAAGGCACAGTGGCGGATGAGAAACCATTTGATATCCATGATCGTTTGGCTGTTTTACAGGATCTAAATGAATCCAGGACACAACACAGTAACAGCCTCCAGAAACAGACCGCCACTGGGGAAGTCAAGGCAGTTACAGCAAGACCTGTCTGGATCCCAAAGATCGGGGATCTGGTCAGAGAGAAAATAGCGGACAAAAAGAATTTGGACCATCATACAGAAAGCCTGTACCTGTCTCTAACAGTCAAGGAACACAGAACTGTACTTTTGCCGCCTCTTGCCGGGAAAAAGGAGAAAGATTTGTCTCAATCGACTTAATCAAACCACACTATGTGGCCGATACTGAACAGTAGGCCTCGTGGACTCCACCAGTAGCAGACGCCCTCCTCTAGCTACAATCCAAGAAGTTCAAACAGAAAGACTCATCACGTTTGAAGAGCCTCCTGTGCGGAATGAAGGACTATGCAACAATGCTATGGAACTCGTTCTCCTTGAACCAGAAGTTCAACTTCAAAATTAAACTCAAAACAACACACAAGTTGCAATCAAGACCAAATACAGACGTCTACGTCAACAATGCCTCGACGAGAGCAAAATGCGATTTCAACAAATCCCGATGCAATTCCTGCAATTGATCGAACTGCTTCTGGCTACTTCATGAACTTTGATACGTTTTCCTTGGATCCAAGTGAACCAGAAACGACGCCAGCCCAACAAATCACGCAAGCAGCAGATTACAGACTTTCTGAACTTTCTTAAAAAGACTTACCTGGTATCACCTTGGATAGAACTTTGGGTAATCACTGGGATACTGTTCTTTACTTTTCTGGCTAGGCTTAGTTATAACTTTTAGCATGCTTATTAATGGACGATACCTTCAACAAAGACCTGCAGCCAAAACAGTAAATTTGATTCTGAAACCACATCAGTCCTCACATCGTGAACAAAGAGACTTGTCATCAGTGAACATTACAGCAGTTCCTATACCGGACGGTATAGTATGGGACAAGGTTGATTTCGATATATTCGGTCCTACTGAACTTTTAAAAATTTCTCATATATTCAAAATTTCATTGAGTGATATCATTACCTCGAGTACATTTTCTGATGATTGGGACTCTGAAACTGTTAATAACATGTTGTCTGATTTAGGGAAAACTGCTGCATTTCCGAACACTGAAATGTTAGAAGGTACTTCAGACTATGACACTTTGTACTGCTACCAACATTATGGTCATCATTTCTTGCACAAATCTATATCACCTAGAAATGTTTTTGAATACCATCAGTGGGAACATTGCCCTACTCCACCAAAAGGCAGTTCGCATACATTTGAGAAGAAGTTTTCATATTTTTCAGGGTTTAACACCACTGACCCGACCTCATATTATTATAAGGTTACACCGACATCAGCGCTGAAAATTATGTTAACAAACACCAAACAGATATACTCTGCTTCCTTTATTGCCCTATTGTCTGAACAGGGTTTTGACCTATGGAAGGACACAATAGACTTAAAATCATTCTGGGGTTCTAGAGAGTGGCAAGTCCAGGGAACAGAGGAGCTATTTAGAGCGTGCCTCATTCCACAGCAGATGATATTTCTAAATGACACTGTGCAACAGATGTCCTGTCTTGGACTAGCCAAAAACAAGGACCGGAACACACCTCGGTTTCCAACACCATCACAGATGGAGGGTGGCAAAATTCAACTTCACAAGAAGGGGCAACAGTAGATGACATTTTACAGTACATTAGATCAGACCCTAATTGGAAGAAATGGGTGGTTTGGCCCTTAGACACAAACACATGTCAGAAAAGATTCGGGGGTATAACCGAAGGGTTCAATATCCATAGGTCAGACCCACGCTATGTACAAAGAGAACATCCAGGGGTAGTGACATCCTACAGTGTTGGGAAGTTGTGCCTTGATTGGCTAGAAACCTCAACACTCACAGAAGTGAAACATCACTTATCCTTACTCTACAGTGACATGGATCTTAGGGACTTTTTACTAGGCCCCAGGAAATCACGTCAGAAACGTTTCATATATGCTGGCATCTATGCTGCCTACAATGAAGAGTGGAAAATATCCCAACAAGAGGCCGCAGAGAGAATACGGGAAATAGACGGTATTAACTTAGAAAAGGCATTAGCAGTAGTGGATAATGGGTTAACAACTTTGACCTCCAGGATCTATTCCTTAGGCAACATTGTATCTTCATGCAATAGACATGCTGGAACAAGATTTGGCCATACTACAACACGGGCAATCTCAGTTACGTTCTATCATGTTATTAAGCTGGACGCTGCAATCTTTATGTGAAGGCTATGTGCCTTGGCGTTTTATCAACAGTACGTCTCTGTTTTCTGAATACAGTCTAACAGATAAACAGATAGAAATGGCACAAAGGGGAAAATATACAATGTTGCGCATTGAAAAACTGGATAGATTACCATTTACGGTAGCGGAATCACCATCAACGGAATGGCTAATCCATGGCCACATAACTCTACCAGTCAACTTACTTTTCAATTTCAATATTGCCTTGAGCAAAGGCAGGCAGAGCAAATATGAAAAGATGGGTAAGGAATACATTAAGGAATCCTTGGAATTATCGTACAGATTTCTGAATGCCGGAGTGGGGATCGAGGAGTGTTTCTAAGCGGTATAAATGGCAAGAACGCTTTAAGCGGTTCTCTCATGTGCCAGGATATTTCACTGCACGGAGCTTGTAATGGTTCGGTAGCGAACTTGTCCTGCCACATGACAGGGACTCCAGCTGGCCGTGATTACTCCGGTATTCAGGCTGCTCTCGAACGGGAGTTACTTGATGCTGAACGATCAAGGTTACTGTGGGATGCTTCCTGGGCATTGCCTATCTGGTCACTGTGAACTCCAGGGTTACTTGCTGTATGCAAGTATTGTTTCCCCAATAAGTACAGTCAGGGAGGCACCGCTATGGCCTTCGTTGAATGTTTCCTTTATACAGTTTGATACTTTGAGCAGACTGAAAGCCATGCTTTTACAGCAGACCGTACCCTTAACCTCCGCTCGAGAGACCTTTGATCTTCAAATCGCAAGGACCTCGACTGAGATACTGAGCACTTATACATACAAACTGCCCCTTTCATTTCGCAGAAATGGTGGGTCGTATCTTTAATATGTCTGATACGAGTGGTATTGTACACCTATTTAAGACCATAGGGTCAGGATTTCTAAGCACCTTTTCAGACAATCCTCGGAGTTATCCCGAACTTTATACACTCCGTATTTGGGAAGCGTTTTTGGAGGGTCTACCTCTGATCCTGCTACTCAATAGCAGGTATCCTGATTGTCATTTACCTGCTACGCAATAGGACGGCCCAATCACCAACGAGATGGCAAAAGCGCTCCTGGAGCGCAAGTACGTGAACGCATGGTACAGCATCTGGGCACACCTCGCCTAAGGGAACTAAGCGCCTCTTGGTTCCTACCATTCAGACCAGTCTGGATGGACTGCATCTTACCTGTTCTTCGATGCCTGTTTTGCGGTGAAGAATGCGTGTTGGACCTCTGTCTGACACTCTGTATCGGACACGCCTGCGGACTTGAATACCCGGCTGGAACCCCTGAGGGCCCACGCTCGGCAATGTCCCCAGCGGATTCCCATCTTGATGGCCGCATTTCCTCGAGAATCCGCAGGTGCCTTTACAACTGGGTTGAGCATCAGCTCTCTTCCCACTAGCGACTCAGGTTTCGACAGCAGCACCGGCTGCCTCTACACCAGCTGATTGCAGCTCTGAATATAATCTGTGCTCCATTGATGTACTCTGCGAGG
>CAWUFW010032146.1:0-14378 GCA_963921515.1 Calotriton arnoldi | reverse complement strand
CCCTCAGTACCACCACAGCATCACTCAGCACCACCACAGCATCACTCAGCACCACCACAGCATCACTCAGCACTACCACAGCACCACAACAGCACCACTCAGCACCACCACAGCACCACTCCAGCACCACCACAGCACCACTCAGCACCACCACAGCATCACTCAGCATCACCACAGCATCACTCAGCACCACCACACCACCACTCAGCACCACCACAGCATCACTCAGCACCACCACAGCATCACTCAGCACAGCACCACCACAGCATCACTCAGCACCACCACAGCACCACTCAGCACCACCACAGCACCACTCAAGCATCACCACAGCACCACTCAGCACCACCACAGCATCACTCAGCATCACCACAGCCCCACTCTGCACCACCACAGCATCACTCTGCGCAACCACAGCAACACTCAGCACAACCCCAGCATCACTCAGCACAACCACAGCATCACTCAGCACAACCACAGCATCACTCAGCACCACCACAGCATCACTCCAGCACCACCACAGCATCACTCAGCACCACCACAGCACAACCACAGCACCACTCCAGCACCACCACAGCATCACTCAGCATCAGCATCACACAGCATCACGCGAGCGTGCACGCGCGATCAGGTGCCATATGGCTTCCTCGCCATCTGGACGCTCGCGTGAACGCAAGCTGGTCGCCAGCAAAAGCCACTGTCTGCACTTCCAAAACCCGCTTACTTTCACTTTCACGGCAGCGCGGCCGTGTCAGTATCTCACGGCTGCGCGGCCATTGCTTGTTTTGTTTAAGCAGGAAAATACGTCTGCTTTCACACCTTTACAAACACAGCGATGAACGATAGAAACGGCTCCCACTGCCACAGACTCTTTGGCGTGCACACCCTCTCATTAGCAACTACATGCGTGCGCATTTCAAAGAGCTTCCAATATAAGGGTAGCCTGATGGAAAGTGTTACTTTCCTCACCAATAAAATGCACATTTAAATTTATACAAAGCGCTCCCACTACCACAGACTTGTTGACGCATGCACCTTTTTTAAGCAACTAGGTGCGTGCGCATTTTAAATATGTTTTAATGTAAGGGTAGCCGGATAGAAACTGTTACCCACAATTATACCGATGTTAACTTCAAAGTGAGTTGTCCATTTTTCTTTAGCAGCGCATACTTCTTTTAAACATATAAAGACACAATTCAACTCGTTCACACCACTGTAGACTTGTTGTCTCAGCCAACCTTCTCTCTTTAGCAAGTACCCATTCGCATTTTTAAAAACATTACAGAAAACAATAGGAACTGCTCTAACACTACAGACTTCTTGGCGCACGCTCTGGTCTTTCTTTAGCAACAAGGCGTGTGCGCATTTTAAAGAGCTTCCAATAAAGTCTTTAAATTAGCTTCACTATTTCTTTTTTGTCTTGGGAGGATGACGAACTGAGTTGTCCCTGCAATATTTCGCATCTCTGCTGCGTTTGGTAACCCACCGAGCTATCCGTTTTTGTGGCTATTTCAAAGTGCTGTGTAAAATATGGCTTGTTTGTGCTTCCTTCCAGACGGAGTAGTGAGCCGGCCGAGCGAGCGAAGCAACGTGTATGCAGAGCAGGGGCGCTGCAAGCGACTGAGCCACTTTATGTACATTAGACATGGCTAGTGGTGCACGTGTATCCCTGCTTGTGCTCTTGCACGCACACGGTCTCTTTGTGTCCCTGTCACCTTTTAAAATTGGTGTGTTAGTATTAATGTATAAAAAACACAAGCAGAAGTGGACTGGCCCATAACTAAACAGGCCGGTGGCTCTGAAAGGCCGTTCTGCTGGGGCAGAATCAGTCAAACGTCAGGAAACAAATAAAAGATGCACTCCTTTTATTCCACAAAACATTGTAAGGCCTTCAAGCCAGCCATACTATATAGAATGTAAAGGGGTCTTCATCTGTATAGTCGAGGAGATTACAGAACATTCTCCTAATGCAAAACAGAGCTTTGTGCCTGGCGCGAACCTGCATCATGGTGAGGGATAAGCTCACAAGAGCTATGTGAATGTGTATTGCGTCATCATTAAACACAAGATAATATTTTTGAGTTATTTAACAGAACTAAAATGATTCACGTTATTATCTTTTGGTTGACAATGATCCAACTCGATGACAGGATATATGTTAAAAGTTACGATACTGAAGCGTGACATGCACGTACCTGTTCTTTTTAGGTCTCGGCCTGCACCAGCGCTTGTGCTGGTCTGGCCGAGAGTTTTAGTAAGCGGGTTTTGGAAGTGCAAACACTGGCTTTCGGCTGGCGACCAGCTTGAGTTCACGATGGCGTTTACGCGCAGCTGCCATCTGTTGTTTCCTATCTCTTCCTCATTTCCTCGTCATGGCTCATTAACTATCTGGACTCTGATGTTTCAATCGCAGCAGCAGCTCACATTACCAACTGAGGGCCCTGGACTACAGTCAGATGAAAAACAACAGCCATTAGCATTGAAATGCAAGCTTTTTTTTGTCTAGTTAGAAATATTGCTTCAGTGGGTTGATTTCACCTTATATCGCTATTTGTTTTATATTGGGAGTCACAGCCTAATTACCAGTATTTTTGTCTCTCACTGTTTTTTTTAAAAATATTTATTTGCACAAAGCTATATTTAAGGTTACTTTTTCCGGTCACTTCTTCACTCTATTTAAACTCCACACCCCCACTCTTATTGTCTCTCTCCTTCTCTCTCTCTCCCTCTCTAATTCTCTCTCTACTTAATTAACTCTCCTCTCTATCTTTTTTAGCCTTTCATTCTCTCTCACCCCTTTATCTGTTTCTCTTTCAAACTCCTTCATTCACTCTCTCTCCCCTTCTTTCTCTCTCTCTATCCCGCTCCACTCTTTATTCTATGTACACCTCTTTCTCTCTCTCTTTCTCTCTCACCACCCTCTCTAATTGGGCATTATATCTTCACTCTATCTCTCACTCGGCAACACCACAGCATCACTCAGCGCAACCACAGCATCAATCAGAGCCAGCACAGCATCACTCAGCACCAACACAACACCACTCAGCACCACCACAGCATCACTCAGCACCACCACTCAGCACCACCACAGCATCTCTCAGCACCACCACAGCACCACTCAGCACCACCACACCACCACCACAGCATCACTCAGCATCACCACAGCATCACTCATCATCACCACAGCATCACTCAGCATCACCACAGCATCACTCAGCACCACCACAGCATCACTCAGCACCACAACAGCATCACTCAGCACCACCACAGCATCACTCAGCACCACCACAGCATCACTCAGCACCACCACAGCATCACTCAGCACCACCACAGCATCACTCAGCACCACCACAGCACCACTCAGCACCACCACAGCACCACTCAGCACCACCACAGCATCACTCAGCACCACCACGCACCACCACAGCACCACTCAGCACCACCACAGCATCACTCAGCATCACCACAACATCACTCAGCATCACCACAGCATCACTCAGCACCACCACACCACCACTCAGCACAGCGCAACCACAGCATCAATCAGAGCCAGCACAGCATCACTCAGCACCAACACAACACCACTCAGCACCACCACAGCATCACTCAGCACCACCACTCAGCACCACCACAGCATCTCTCAGCACCACCACAGCACCACTCAGCACCACCACAGCATCACTCAGCATCACCACAGCATCACTCAGCATCACCACAGCATCACTCAGCACCACCACAGCATCACTCAGCACCACCACAGCATCACTCAGCACCACCACAGCATCACTCAGCACCACCACAGCATCACTCAGCACCACCACAGCATCACTCAGCACCACCACAGCATCACTCAGCACCACCACAGCACCACTCAGCACCACCAAAGCATCACTCAGCACCACCACGCACCATCACAGCACCACTCAGCACCACCACAGCATCACTCAGCATCACCACAGCATCACTCAGCATCACCACAGCATCACTCAGCACCACCACACACACCACTCAGCACAGCACCACCACAGCACCTCTCAGCACCACCAACAGCACCACTCAGCACCACCACACCACCACTCACACCACCACAGCATCACTCAGCATCACCACAGCATCACTCAGCACCACCACAGCATCACTCGGCACCACCACAGCATCACTCGGCACCACAACAGCATCACTAAGCACCACCACAACACCACTCAGCACCACCACAGCATCACTCAGCATCACCACAGCCCCACTCAGCACCACCACAGCACAACCACAGCACCACCACAGCATCACTAAGCACCACAACAGCATCACTAAGCACCACCACAACACCACTCAGCACCACCACAGCATTACTCAGCAGCACCACACCATCACTCTGCACCACCACAGCATCACTCTGCACCACCACAGCATCACTCTGCACCACCACAGCATCACTCTGCACCACCACAGCATCACTCTCGCGCAACCACAGCAACACTCTGCACAACGCCAGCATCACTCAGCACCACCACAGCATCACTCAGCACCACCACAGCATCACTCGGCACCACCACACACATCACTCAGCACCACCACACCACCACCTCAGCACCACCACAGCACCACCACAGCACCACTCAGCACCACCACACCACCACTCAACACCACCACAGCATCACCACAGCATCACTCAGCACCACCACAGCATCACTCAGCACCACCACAGCATCACTCAGCACCACCACAGCATCACTCAGCACCACCACAGCATCCACTCAGCACCACCACAGCATCACTCAGCACTACCACAGCACCACAACAGCACCACTCAGCACCACCACTCAGCACCACCACAGCACCACTCAGCACCACCACAGCATCACTCAGCATCACCACAGCATCACTCAGCACCACCACACCACCACTCAGCACCACCACAGCATCACTCAGCACCACCACAGCACCACTCAGCACCACCACAGCATCACTCAGCATCACCACAGCCCCACTCTGCACCACCACAGCCCCACTCTGCACCACCACAGCCCCACTCTGCACCACCACAGCATCACTCTGCGCAACCACAGCATCACTCAGGCACCACCACAGCATCACTCAGCACCACCACAGCATCACTCAGCACCACCACAGCATCACTCAGCACCACCACAGCATCAGTCAGCACCACCCCAGCAAAACCACAGCACCACTCAGCACCACCACAGCATCACTCAGCATCACGCGAGCGTGCACGCGCGATCAGGCGCCATATGGCTTCCTCGCCATCTGGACGCTCGCGTGAACGCAAGCTGGTCGCCAGCAAAAGCCACTGTCTGCACTTCCAAAACCCGCTACTTTCACTTTCACAGCCGCGCGGCCGTGTCAGTTTCACGGCCGCGCGGCCATTGCTTGTTTTGTTTAAGCAGGAAAATACGTCTGCTTTCACACCTTTACAAACACAGCGACAAATGATAGAAACGGCTCCCACTGCCACAGACTCTTTGGCGTGCACACCCTCTCATTAGCAACTACATGCGTGCGCATTTCAAAGAGCTTCCAATATAAGGGTAGCCTGATGGAAAGTGTTACTTTCCTCACCAATAAAATGCACATTTAAATTTATACAAAGCGCTCCCACTACCACAGACTTGTTGACGCATGCACCTTTTTTAAGCAACTAGGTGCGTGCGCATTTTAAATATGTTTTAATGTAAGGGTAGCCGGATAGAAACTGTTACCCACAATTATACCGATGTTAACTTCAAAGTGAGTTGTCCATTTTTCTTTAGCAGCGCATACTTCTTTTTAAACATATAAAGACACAATTCAACTCGTTCACACCACTGTAGACTTGTTGTCTCAGCCAACCTTCTCTCTTTTAGCAAGTACCCATTCGCATTTTTAAAAACATTACAGAAAACAATAGGAACTGCTCTAACACTACAGACTTCTTGGCGCACGCTCTGGTCTTTCTTTTAGCAACAAGGCGTGTGCGCATTTTAAAGAGCTTCCAATAAAGTCTTTAAATTAGCTTCACTATTTCTTTTTTGTCTTGGGAGGATGACGAACTGAGTTGTCCCTGCAATATTTCGCATCTCTGCTGCGTTTGGTAACCCACCGAGCTATCCGTTTTTGTGGCTATTTCAAAGTGCTGTGTAAAATATGGCTTGTTTGTGCTTCCTTCCAGACGGAGTAGTGAGGGGGCCGAGCGAGCGAAGGAACGTGAATGCAGAGCAGGGGCGCTGCAAGCGACTGAGCCACTTTATGTACATTAGACATGTGGCTAGTGGTGCACGTGTATCCTGCTTGTGCTCTTGCACGCACACGGTCTCTTTGTGTCCCTGTCACCTTTTAAAATTGGTGTGTTAGTATTAATGTATAAAACACAAGCAGAAGTGGACTGGCCCATAACTAAATAGGGCCGGTGGCTCTGAAAGGCCGTTCTGCTGGGGCAGAATCAGTCAAACGTCAGGAAACAAATAAAAGATGCACTCCTTTTATTCCACAAAACATTGTAAGGCCTTCAAGCCAGCCATACTATATAGAATGTAAAGGGGTTCTTCATCTGTATAGTCGAGGAGATTACAGAACATTCTCCTCTAATGCAAAACAGAGCTTTGTGCCTGGCGCGAACCTGCATCATGGTGAGGGATAAGCTCACAAGAGCTATGTGAATGTGTATTGCAGTCATCATTAAACACAAGATAATATTTTTGAGTTATTTAACAGAACTAAAATGATTCACGTTATTATCTTTTGGTTGACAATGATCCAACTTCGATGACAGGATATATGTTAAAAGTTACGATACTGAAGCGTGACATGCACGTACCTGTTCTTTTTTAGGTCTCGGCCTGCACCAGCGCTTGCGCTGGTCTGGCCGAGAGTTTTAGTAAGCGGGTTTTGGAAGTGCAAACACTGGCTTTCGGCTGGCGACCAGCTTGAGTTCACGATGGCGTTTACGCGCAGCTGCCATCTGTTGTTTCCTATCTCTTCCTCATTTCCTCGTCATGGCTCATTAACTATCTGGACTCTGATGTTTCAATCGCAGCAGCAGCTCACATTACCAACTGAGGGCCCTGGACTACAGTCACATGAAAAACAACAGCGATTAGCATTGAAATGCAAGCTTTTTTTGTCTAGTTAGAAATATTGCTTCAGTGGGTTGATTTCACCTTATATCGCTATTTGTTTTATATTGGGAGTCACAGCCTAATTACCAGTATTTTTGTCTCTCACTGTTTTTAAAAAAATATTTATTTGCACAAAGCTATATTTAAGGTTACTTTTTCCGCGTCACTTCTTCACTCTATTTAAACTCCACACCCCCACTCTTATTGTCTCTCTCCTTCTCTCTCTCTCCCTCTCTAATTCTCTCTCTACTTAATTAACTCTCTCCCCTCTATCTTTTTTAGCCTTTCATTCTCTCTCCACCCCTTTATCTGTTTCTCTTTCAAACTCCTTCATTCACTCTCTCTCCCCCTTCTTTCGCTCTCTCTATCCCGCTCCACTCTTTATTCTATGTACACCCTTTCTCTCTCTCTCTTTCTCTCTCACCACCCTCTCTAATTGGGCATTATATCCTCATTCGGCAACACCACAGCATCACTCAGCGCAACCACAGCATCAATCAGAGCCAGCACAGCATCACTCAGCACCAACACAACACCACTCAGCACCACCACTCAGCACCACCACAGCATCTCTCAGCACCACCACAGCACCACTCAGCACCACCACACCACCACTCAACACCACCACAGCATCACTCAGCATCACCACAGCATCACTCAGCATCACCACAGCATCACTCAGCACCACCACAGCATCACTCAGCACCACCACAGCATCACTCAGCACCACAACAGCATCACTCAGCATCACCACAGCATCACTCAGCATCACCACAGCATCACTCAGCACCACCACAGCATCACTCAGCACCACCACAGCATCACTCAGCACCACCACAGCATCACACAGCAGCACCACTCAGCACCACCACAGCATCACTCAGCACCACCACAGCACCACTCAGCACCACCACAGCACCACTCAGCACCACCACAGCATCACTCAGCATCACCAGCATCCTCAGCACCACCACACCACCACTCAGCACCACCACAGCATCACTCAGCACAGCACCACCACAGCATCACTCAGCACCACCACACGCACCACTCAGCACCACCACAGCATCACTCAGCATCACCACAGCCCCACTCAGCACCACCACAGCACAACCACAGCACCACCACAGCATCACTCGGCACCACCACAGCATCACTAAGCACCACAACAGCATCACTAAGCACCACCACAACACCACTCAGCACCACCACAGCATTACTCAGCAGCACCACAGCATCACTTGCACCACCACAGCATCACTCTGCACCACCACAGCATCACTCTGCACCACCACAGCATCACTCTGCACCACCACAGCATCACTCTGCGCAACCACAGCAACACTCAGCACAACCACAGCATCACTCAGCACCACCACAGCATCACTCAGCACCACCACAGCATCACTCAGCACCACCACAGCATCACTCAGCACTAACACAGCATCACTCAGCACCACCACAGCACAACCACAGCACCACTCAGCACCACCACAGCATCTCTCAGCACCACCACAGCACCACTCAGCACCACCACTCAACACCACCACAGCATCACTCAGCATCACCACAGCATCACTCAGCACCACCACAGCATCACTCAGCACCACCACAGCATCACTCGCACCACCACAGCATCACTAAGCACCACAACAGCATCACTAAGCAACACCACTCAGCACCACCACAGCATCACCACAGCCCCACTCAGCACCACAACAGCACAACCACAGCACCACCACAGCATCACTCGGCACCACCACAGCATCACTCGGCACCACCACAGCATCACTAAGCACCACAACAGCATCACTAAGCACCACCACAACACCACTCAGCACCACCACAGCATTACTCAGCAGCACCACAGCATCACTCTGCACCACCACAGCATCACTCTGCACCACCACAGCATCACTCTGCACCACCACAGCATCACTCTGCACCACCACAGCATCACTCTGCGCAACCACAGCAACACTCAGCACAACCACAGCATCACTCAAGCACCACCACAGCATCACTCAGCACCACCACAGCATCACTCAGCACCACCACAGCACAACCACAGCACCACTCAGCACCACCACAGCATCTCTCAGCACCACCACAGCACCACCACACCACCACTCATGCAACGACCACAGCATCACTCAGCATCACCACAGCATCACTCAGCACCACCACAGCACCACACTCAGCACCACCACAGCATCACTCAGCATCACCACAGCATCACTCAGCACCACCACAGCACCACCTCAGCACCACCACAGCATCACTCAGCAGCACCACACCATCACTCTGCACCACCACCAGCATCACTCTGCACCACCACAGCATCACTCTGCACCACCACAGCATCACTCTGCACCACCACACAGCATCACTCTGCGCAACCACAGCAACACTCTGCACAACGCCAGCATCACTCAGCACCACCACAGCATCACTCAGCACCACCACAGCATCACTCAGCACCACCACAACATCACTCAGCACCACCACAGCACCACTCAGCACCACCACAGCATCTCTCAGCACCACCACAGCACCACTCAGCACCACCACACCACCACTCAACACCACCACAGCATCACCAAAGCATCACTCAGCACCACCACAGCATCACTCTGCACCACCACAGCATCACTCTGCACCACCACAGCATCACTCTGCGCCACCACAGCATCACTCTGCGCAACCACAGCAACACTCGCAAACTCAGCAACACTCAGCAGAACCACAGCATCACTCAGCACCACCACAGCATCACTCAGCACTAACACAGCATCACTCAGCACCACCACAGCAAAACCACAGCACCACTCAGCACCACCACAGCATCTCTCAGCACCACCACAGCACCACTCAGCACCACCACTCAACACCACCACAGCATCACTCAGCATCACCACAGCATCACTCAGCACCACCACAGCATCACTCAGCACCACCACAGCATCACTCAGCACCACCACAGCATCACTAAGCACCACAACAGCATCACTAAGCACCACCACAACACCACTCAGCACCACCACAGCATCACTCAGCATCACCACAGCCCCACTCAGCACCACAACAGCACAACCACAGCACCACCACAGCATCACTCGGCACCACCACAGCATCACTCGGCACCACCACAGCATCACTAAGCACCACAACAGCATCACTAAGCACCACCACAACACCACTCAGCACGACCACAGCATTACTCCAGCAGCACCACAGCATCACTCTGCACCACCACAGCATCACTCTGCACCACCACAGCATCACTCTGCACCACCACAGCATCACTCTGCACCACCACAGCATCACTCTGCGCAGACCACAGCAACACTCAGCACAACCACAGCATCACTCAGCACCACCACAGCATCACTCAGCACCACCACAGCATCACTCCAGCACCACCACAGCACAACCACAGCACCACTCAGCACCACCACAGCATCTCTCAGCACCACTCACAGCACCACCACACCACCACTCAGCACGACAACAGCATCACTCAGCATCACCACAGCATCACTCAGCACCACCACAGCACCACCACAGCATCACTCAGCACCACCACAGCATCACTCAGCACCACCACAGATCACTCAGCACCACCACAGCATCACTCAGCACCACCACAGCATCCCTCAGTACCACCACAGCATCACTCAGCACCACCACAGCATCACTCAGCACCACCACAGCATCACTCAGCACTACCACAGCACCACAACAGCACCACTCAGCACCACCACAGCACCACTCAGCACCACCACAGGACCACTCAGCACCACCACAGCATCACTCAGCACCACCACATGCCCACAACTCAGCACCACCACAGCATCACTCAGCACCACCACAGCATCACTCAGCACCACCCCACAGCATCACTCAGCACCACCACAGCACCACTCAGCACCACCACAGCACCACTCAGCATCACCACAGCACCACTCAGCACCACCACAGCATCACTCAGCATCACCACAGCCCCACTCTGCACCACCACAGCATCACTCTGCGCAACCACAGCAACACTCAGCACAACCCCAGCATCACTCAGCACAACCACAGCATCACTCAGCACAACCACAAGCATCACTCAGCACCACCACAGCATCACTCAGCACCACCACAGCATCACTCAGCACCACCACAGCACAACCACAGCACCACTCAGCACCACCACAGCATCACTCAGCATCACCACAGCATCAACCACAGCATCACGCGAGCGTGCACGCGCGATCAGGTGCCATATGGCTTCCTCGCCATCTGGACGCTCGCGTGAACGCAAAGCTGGTCGCCAGCAAAAGCCACTGTCTGCACTTCCAAAACCCGCTTACTACTTTCACGGCCACGCGGCCGTGTCAGTTTCACGCTGCGCGGCCATTGCTTGTTTTGTTTAAGCAGGAAAATACGTCTGCTTTCACACCTTACAAACACAGCGACAAACGATAGAAACGGCTCCCACTGCCACAGACTCTTTGGCGTGCACACCCTCTCATTAGCAACTACATGCATGCGCATTTCAAAGAGCTTCCAACTATAAGGGTAGCCTGATGGAAAGTGTTGCATTTCCTCACCAATAAAATGCACATTTAAATTTATACAAAGCGCTCCACTACCACAGACTTGTTGACGCATGCACCTTTTTTAAGCAACTAGGTGCGTGCGTACATTTTAAATATGTTTTAATGTAAGGGTAGCCGGATAGAAACTGTTACCCACACTGTATACCGATGTTAACTTCAAAGTGAGTTGTCCATTTTTCTTTAGCAGCGCATACTTCTTTCAAACATATAAGAGACACAATTCAACTCGCTCACACCACTGTAGACTTGTTGTCTCAGCCAACCTCTCTCTTTTAGCAAGTACCCATTCGCATTTTAAAAACCATTACAGAAAACAATAGGAACTGCTCTAACACTACAGACTTCTTGGCGCACGCTCTGGTCTTTCTTTAGCAACAACGTATGCGCATTATAAAGAGCTTCCAATAAAGTCTTTAAATTAGCTTCACTATTTCTTTTTGTCTTGGGAGGATGACGAACTGAGTTGTCCCTGCAATATTTCGCATCTCTGCTGCGTTTGGTAACCCACCGAGCTATCCGTTTTTGTGGCTATTTCAAAGTGCTGTGTAAAATATGGCTTGTTTAGTGCTTCCTTCCAGACGGAGTAGTGAGCCCGGCCGAGCGAGCCGAAGGAACGTGTATGCAGAGCAGGGGCGCTGCAAGCGACTGAGCCACTTTATGTACATTAGACATGGCTAGTGGTGCACGTGTATCCTGCTTGTGCTCTTGCACGCACACTGTCTCTTTGTGTCCCTGTCACCTTTTAAAATTGGTGTGTTAGTATTAATGTATAAAAACACAAGCAGAAGTGGACTGGCCCATAACTAAACAGGCCGGTGGCTCTGAGAGTCGCCGTTCTGCTGGGGCAGAATCAGTCAAACGTCAGGGAAACAAATAAAGATGCACTCCTTTATTCCACAAAACATTGTAAGGCCTTTCAAGCCAGGCATACTATATAGAATGTAAAGGGGTCTTCATCTGTATAGCCTGAGAGATTGCAGAACATTCTCCTAATGCAAAACAGAGCTTTGTGCCTGGCGTGAACCTGCATCATGGTGAGGGATAAGCTCACAAGAGCTATGTGAATGTGTATTGCGTCATCATTAAACACAAGATAATATTTTTGAGTTGTTTAACAGAACTAAAATGATTCACGTTTTATCTTTTGGTTGACAATGATCCAACTTCGATGACAGGATATATGTTAAAAGTTACGATACTGAAGCGTGACATGCACCGTACCTGTTCTTTTTTAGGTCTCGGCCTGCACCAAGCGCTTGCGCTGGTCTGGCCGTAGAGCTCTAGTAAGCGGGTTTTGGGAAGTGCAAACACTGGCTTTCGGCTGGCGACTCGGCTTGAGTTCACGATGGCGCTACTGCGCAGCTGCCATCTGTTGTTTCCTATCTCTTCCTCATTTCCTCGTCATGGCTCATTAACTATCTGGACTCTGATGTTTCAATCGCAGCAGCAGCTCACATTACCAACTGAGGGCCCTGGACTACAGTCACATGAAAATACAACAGCGATTAGCATTGAAATGCAAGCTTTTTTTCTGTCTAGTTAGAAATATTGGCTTCGGTGGGTTGATTTCACCTTAAATCGCTATTTGTTTTATATTGTGAGTCACAGCCTAATTACCAGTATTTTTGTCTCACTGTTTTTTAAAAATATTTATTCGCACAAAGCTTATATTTAAGGTTACTTTTCCTGCCATCACTTCTTCACTCTATTTAAACTCCACACCCCCACTCTTATTGTCTCTCTCCTCTCTAATTCTCTCTCTACTTAATTAACTCTCCTCTCATCTTTTTTAGCCTTTCATTCTCTCTCACCCTTTATCTGTTTCTCTTTCAAACTCCTTCATTCACTCTCTCTCCCTTCTTTCTCTCTCTCTATCCCACCCACTCTTTTATTCTATGTACACCTTTCTCTCTCTCTCTCTTTCTCTCTCACCACCCTCTCTAATTGGGCATTATATCTTCACTCTATCTCTCACTCGGCAACACCACAGCATCACTCAGCGCAACCACAGCATCAATCAGAGCCAGCACAGCATCACTCAGCACCAACACAACACCACTCAGCACCACCACAGCATCACTCAGCACCACCACTCAGCACCACCACAGCATCTCTCAGCACCACCCACAGCACCACTCAGCACCACCACACCACCACTCAACACCACCACAGCATCACTCACCATCACCACAGCATCACTCAGCACCACCACAGCATCACTCAGCACCACCACAGCATCACTCAGCACACCACAGCATCACTCCAGCACCACCACAGCATCACTCTGCACCACCACAGCATCACTCTGCACCACCACAGCATCACTCTGCGCAACCACAGCAACACTCAGCACGAACCACAGCATCACTCAGCACCACCACAGCATCACTCAGCACCACCACAGCATCACTCAGCACCACCACAGCACCAACCACAGCACCACTCAGCATCAGCACGCCACAGCATCTCTCAGCACCACCACAGCACCACTCACACACATCCACTCAGCACGCACCACAGCATCACTCAGCACCACCACAGCATCACTCAGCACCACACACAGCACCACCACAGCCTCACTCAGCACCACTCACAGCATCACCTCAGCACCACCACAGCATCACTCAGCACCACCACAGCATCACTAAGCACCACCACAGCA
>CAWUFW010032145.1:0-14383 GCA_963921515.1 Calotriton arnoldi | reverse complement strand
GCACAGACATGGGCACCATGTTTCTTCCCATTTTGGTATCGAAGTAATTACTAAATTCCTTTGCATGTGTCTCCCTTACTGATGACGTTTCAAAAGCTGTTCACAGGAAACTTGCAACTAAAAATTCCACAAATAATTCCTGGTATTCATAAAAAATATTGGTAACATTTAAGATCACAAGAAAATATTCTGCTTATTGTTTCTAGCTCAGCTTGGTTTGATTAGAGTGAAAATGAGGGCCCTGTTTTGGGGGAAGGAGCAGGGAAAGCTCAGCTTAGACTCAGTGTTAAGTGACTACAGTGTCATCAAGAGGACATGCCTAGTTCAGAACGTTTCTCCTTCTGAAAACGTGGCCACCATCATCTGTGTTTGTTCCCCACATCCTGTGTTTTTGCCCGATTATAATTTTTGGCCCAAACCATTGATGGGAGTGCTTTTATCTGTTTCAGTTGGAGCCGCTATCCGGGTTGTTACAGCTGTGCTCATGCCCATGTAATAGCCTTTACCTGCTTCTCAAGCTTGTAGCTAGTCTCAGATCTGACTAACAATGACGTCAGAGATCACATTTCTACTGCAGATCTGAAGAATTGCTAATAGAGCTTGAGTGTCAACTGAGGGGTCAAATTTTTAGATGCCCCACTTCTCGGAAAACACAGCTGACATTCCATTGAGACTCTTGTTATGGTAATGAGATTCTCGTTAGTGCCTATCAGCCCCTCACGTCATTACAACAGGCGGGCCCTTGAGCCATCAGCTGGGGTGCTTACCAGGACACCATACTTCCGCTGTGCATAATCCATCCTTCTGCTGTGGACTTTAAGGATCCCTACTTAAATGAAAATCAAAAGAAATGTATTAGTTGGTGCAAGCAGACCTCCACCTTGGGGTGTGGATATATTGGCATGGGTGTGCCTCACATGGGGATTCAGAAGCATGGAGTAAGTGAGTCTTATGGAGCGTCGCACTGCACCTGCAGCAGAAGAAGAGACAATTCCTGCCTGAGCACACCTGCACAATTAATATTTGACAATGTAAACAATCCAAACCAACAAACTATGAATAAGCACTAGTTATCGCGAAGAATGACAATTATCGATACTGTCGCAGTAGTTCCAAAATGCACAGGATTTTAAAGAGACAGAAGATAATACCTTGGGTGGCCAAGTATGCGGCACACAAATCTATAGGGTAGAGGTAGATGGTAGATTAGACATTGAATGCTTAGATGATGCAGAGGCCCTACCACAAATGAGCCTTCAGCCAGGGGGTTACCAGGCCTGGCAAGGTGAGGCTGGCAACCTGGTAATGTCTTAATGAAGAGGATATTAATGGAAACTTGAATCCAGCATTGAGCGAGCGTACCAAGGAGGACAAATAGATGAGACTTTCATGGTGTGGGTCCTGAATATTTAGCACAGAATATAGTTAGAACACAATATCATAGCCATACTACTGAGAATAAAATAGTGACAGGTAAGTTTATATAGATTGTCTATACCTGCCTCCACATATGTGTCCTTTGATTACATTTATATATATATTTATTTTTTCAAGGTACATAGAGGTGCAGTTAAGAATAATAAATCTATACCTCCCTATATGCATTTATTTTTCAATATTTTTGTCCTCAATATTCCAGACTATAACTGAAAATAAATGCATCTGTGGGTGAATAAATGAAAGAATAGATGAATGAAAATATACTCTATCGAGTGCACATATGTTCCAAAAGGCTTCCTAGTGCTAGAAAGAAAGTCCGGTTCTCTTCGCCGATCAACTTTCAGCATTAGATTGTAAAACCAATGCAGCTTAGTTTATGCCATATTTCAAGTTATATTGAAAGCAGCATCTAATTTCAATGGAATAAACGGTGCACACAGCTTCCAATCAGTTTCAGAGTCCTTTAACAAATCAGTCAGTGTTCTGGACAATCATTAGATATTCATGGACACCCAAGAGGCTGAGAATGAGCGAATAGAGAAGGTAGCCTGGAGTGTTCATGGAAACACACTTGTATGCAGACAGGGACATCCTATTATGGGTCATGTGTGTCATCTGGTAAAAGATCTTCTTTGGATTTCTATTGGGTAACTGCACCATGACAAAGCATCAGCTGAATGTTCTGCCTTTGACTTAAATACATAATTTTTAATTGTCATTATTATTTTTTAGGGAGGCGGTGGCCAAAGGAGCAATCCTGGTAAGTAGAAGTCTATATATCACTTCTTTTAGTTCCACGGACTTCAGGTATTGTAATTTCTCTCTGAACTTTCACTTTAAACTATCTTTGACCCATTCCACTTCTAAACCGAAATATTTGTGTCTTCAACAACAAATACCTCCTCATTTGCTGTCATTTAAGCTTTTCAAGTAGACCTTATTAAGGTGGAAATCCACCAGTATCACAGGTTTTCCAGGGATGTAACTTTATAATTGGTGGTGGGAACATGAGCGTTCCTGAGGACGGGCAGTGGGGGTGTGGTCATTGGGAATGTGGTGGACATCCACAGTCATGACTTTTTATTTAGTCACAGACATTGCTAATGGTTTTTTACACCCATATAGAAACTTGAATTTTGTGTCAATAAAAGGGTGGAGAAATTGTGCAGGCTGGGTTTGAAAAACCCTCAGAGCCACCATTTCATATGTTCTGAGGGTGGAGCAGAAGGGGGGTCCCCATGTGAAAACATATTTTCCATGTGAAGAAATAAAATGTAGAAAATTAAGCTAACATGTGTAATTTAACAACATCCATAATCAGGTCAGTTGTCAGAAAATATGTGAGTTTAGGGTTAAGCATGGCCATGGAAATATTTATGTTTTTTGTCGATATGCTAGTGTAGCACAAGATATTATTATTGTCAATTAAAAAACTAAGTGGCTGGATGACAATCGTTAGTGGATGCTTATGACTTGCAAAGTTACCTCCTCTTGTGAAAGAGGCTGAATAATGTTAGTTCCATTGCAATGTAGACATAGCTACAAAGTTTCCCGGTTCCGTGCGTGATATGATGCTCCCGTCCAGGTATCTTCCTTAAATTCTATGTCAGGACCGGAGGCTCCGATTATGCTTCTCATTTCTTTGCTTTATTTTCAGCAGCCAATCAAAAAACTTCTTTATTTAAAACCACAAATCCCATGAGCACTCAGTGCCCACCACAACCATAGAGTATAGCATATAAAAGGCACAACTGAGGTAACCACTTCCTCTTTCTTTGCTGCTCCGCAGCCAGTTAAGCGCCTTTTACCTTTTCCTATTTGTATATTGTACTGGCATAATTATCCAGATTGCTTTTCTTGCCGCGATTGTTAGTGCGATATTGAGACTGTTTATCTGGCATTTTTTCCTTCCTCTAAATGGTGACTTTACCGCTGTGTGAAACTTGTTTTCTGTAACGTTTACTTGCCTGTGGGGTTTTTTCAAGCTAGAGTGGCGGCGCGTTTCTGCGCTTGTAGTGGCTGGCGATCGACGATTCGTGCGCGTCTGGGAACGCTCCTGCCTCCCCTGCCGGGCGCGACGCGCCAGTAGCAGCTGCCAGTGGAGAGGAAGTGAGGAGGCGAGGCCGCGCGTCGAGCGATCGCGAAATCCTCTTTCTGTGGCAATGGGCGGCCGTATCCGCGCATGCGCGGCGGCCATTTTTGTCCAGCATTTTCCCCGTATTACTGATCGGAGCCTACAAAGCGGGAAAACGCTCCGTTTTTTAATGTGAAAGTGCCTGTTTGCAGCCTCCGCTTTACGCCCGTTGCTGTAGAGTGCAGGGGGCCGTATAATTTTGTGCATAGGCTTTGCCTAGAGAGGTTCTGGCAAGCCCTCCCTCCACATATATCAAGGCTATATAAATATATATATATACATTGGCTTGCTTGGGGTTATACCTCTCCCCCGTGATTGTCCAGGTGCTGTACCTTGATTTGAGGTTACTCCTCTCTCAGGTGGCTGATCCCTATTAGCCTTAACTGTCACATATTCTGACATGGCGGAATTCATGTACGAAGAACAGTACTACTATGAGGCTGAACCTGCTGGTTCTTTGGAGCAAGACCTTGTAGAGGCCTTGGACGCGGGGGTCCAGAAGTCAGTGAACACGGCCTTGGTAAAGGCTATTGCCCCCTTGAAAAGGCACCTCAACAAATACGCTATGCAGCAGGGATGGATTCCAGCCGCGACTAATCCCCCTAAACCTAGCGCTACACTGGGGGTCAATCATCATAGACGATTTTGCACGGCTTGCTGATTCCTTGGCGAAGGGTCAGTCTTCACCCGCGCATGAAGAACCTGATGACTCCCTCTACGGGGAGGCTGGCGACACGTCCTCTGGCCAAGAGTCTGATAAAAGCGAGGCGGCTCGGCCAGCTAAGAAAAAGAGAAAGGAGCATCACGTAGAGCCCCCTTCTCAGCCGAAACTCCTGACATTTGAACCAGCAGATATCATCCACCCCAATTCTACGGCCTGGCTCCCATCGCAGGAGGTGGCAGACTATGTGCAGTCGCATCTCCGTCTGCCCTACGATAAGGACGTCAGGGCTCGACTGCAGTCTGAATGCCATAGACCGGACTTGGCGGCAAAGGTAGCTGATACCCCTGAAGTGGATCCCACCATGATGACATACCTGCGAAAGTACTCGAAGGATCCGAAAAAAGGCATTGACCGAGCTTGGCGGTCATGCCAAGACAAGCTTCTAGACTTGTCAGGACCCATCACCAAGGTATTGGAAATGGGTTATAGAGCTAAAGAAACCGGATCTTCCATCGATCCCGATGAACTTATAGGATGGGCACAAAGAGCCGTATGCCAGTTGGGCAACGCCAATTGTGCCATGTCGAGCGAGAGGAGGCGCTCCATTCTCCTCAAACTAGACCCTAAGCTAGCGGAACTCTCTACCTCAGAGGCAGGACCTGTAGCTCAAGGCCTCCTCTTCGGTCAGCCGTTTCTGAAGGAACTCACTAAATTCGTGGCAACTTTCAGTGGCCTGGACAAAGCGCAAGAATCCCTGAAACGCACTTTTAGTCCGGTTTTCAACAAGGCCGGACGATATAGAGGGCGGTCGTTCAGCCGAGGTCAACAAGGCGCCCCACGCGGCCACTATCAACTACAATACCAAAAACAACAGCGCGGGGGCATCAGTACACCAATTCCTCTTTCTACCCCACCCGAAGATCACGCAACAGGTTCCGCATGGGCAGATTCGGCGGTAACCAGAACAACCAGCAGGACACCGGAACTACAGGTGAGACTGGTCCGGTGTTCCAAAGTAATGTTGGGGGGACGCATTCAATCTTTCCTGCAGGTTTGGCAAACGATCTCACAAGATGCTTGGATCTTGGAGACAGTACAGGGTTACAGGCTGGAATTGTACGAGACCTCCATTCAGGGCCCTTTACCCCCTCCAATATATTTTTCCCAACAAGATCAGAATTTTATCATGGAGGAGATAAACTCTCTACTGAAGAAGGGAGCCATTGTGCCCTCTCAACCTCACCCTCTGGGTTTTATCAGCAATGTTTTCATAGTCCAGAAAAAAGGTGGCGGGTCCAGACTGGTCCTCAACTTGAAAGAGTTCAACGGCTGGATCATATATCGTCACTTCAAGATGGAGGGCATCCATCTGTTGCACGATCTACTTCAGGAAGGAGACTGGATGGTGCGTCTAGATCTCAAAGACGCGTACCTATCCGTACCAATTTACGCCCCACATCGTCGTTTCCTCCAATTCGTCTGGAAAGACGTGTGTTAGGAGTACAAGGTCCTTCCCTTCGGGCTATCGTCAGCGCCATGGTGCTTCACGAAGCTTCTCCGCCCGGTTGTGGAATCCTTGAGAGCGCGCGGGGTTCGGTTGATCGTCTACTTAGACGACATCATTATCATGGCGAGTTGTCCTCGGTTGGCAGTCACACATCGGGAATGGTCGGTCACTCTCCTTCAGAGCCTAGGCTTTGTGGTGAATCCTCACAAATCCAATATGTCTCCCACACAGTTGATAGAATTTCTAGGTTTTCAGATCGATTTGCGGAGCTGCCAGCTTCTACTCCCGTCCCAAAAGATCAGAACCATCAAGAAGGAGTTGCGGTTAGTACTGAACAGACAGCTTGTGTCGTTGAGGTCAGTAGCGCGAATAGTGGGGCTGCTGGCCTCCTCGATACAAGACATTTTCCCAGGCCCTCTTCACTATCGGGCACTCCAGCGATTGAAAATTCAGCATCTCCGCAAAGGCCTCGGATACGCAGAAAAGATTCCTCTTTCCGAGGAAGCGAGGTGGGAAATGCTGTGGTGGCTCGAACACATGGAGTCGTGGAACGGCAGAGCCATATTCGGGTCCAGTCCCGAGATTGTGATCGAATCAGACGCCAGCCGCTGGGGCTGGGGAGCGCGTTGCGGCTCAATATACACTGGGGGTCGTTGGTCCCAACACGAACTCTCCTAGCACATCAATTGCTTAGAGCTGCTGGCAGGCTCTTTCGCGATCCGCAGTCTCTCACCCCAGAAGACAGATTGTTGCATTGTCTTACGAATGGACAATATTTCATCGGTCCGCTATGTCAACAAACTGGGAGGAACGAAATCCAGGATTCTGGCAGAAATAGCCAACGATTTTTATTGCCTACTCCACAGTCTCAGTAGTGGCAGAGTATCTTCCAGGTCGAAACAACGAGGTGGCCGATTGGCACTCACGCTACCTTCGGGACTTCAGAGATTGGAGGCTCCATCCTCGAGTTTTTTGAGCTCTGAACCTCCTATGGGGTCCATGTCACCTAGACCTCTTTGCCTCACGCCTCAACCGGCAATTACCAGGGTTTACAGTTGGCGTCCAGACCCGGAGGCGATAGCCTCGGACGCATTCCTCCAGATATGGCCCCAGACTCTGAATTACGCGTTCCCGCCATTCATGATGATACCCAGAGTCTTGGCACAAACCAGGCGTCAACAGGCGGAGCTAGTTCTTATCACCCCGTTGTGGAGGGCTCAGGCTTGGTTCCCGACGGTTCTGGGACTGTCCTGCGCTGTACACTTTCTTCTTCCACAGAGATGGAATCTGTTGTTAGATCCTCAGAAGGCTCCTCATCCATTGATAGTCAGGACAGCTTCCTCTGGTAGCTTGGCGAGTTTCAGGGATCGCTGGGAGATCCCAGGCCTTTCGAGAGACGCTCACAAGTTCATTAGTGAGGCATGGTCTTCCAACACACATAAGCGATATTCATCTGCATGGAACAGATGGTGTAGCTGGTGTTCTCAACGGAACGCCGATCCCACTACAGCGACTGTCTCCATGGTAGTGAATTTCCTGGCCTCTTTAGCGTCATCTGGTTTAGCTTACAGAACTATTAACAACTTTCGATCCGCCATCTCGGCAGGGCACGTTCAAATAGATGGTAAATCAATTGGGGAGCATCCCTTGGTCTGTAAATTACTTAGGGGTATTAGGATGGTGAAACCCCCGTGCCCTAAATATTCAGTCCTTTGGGACGTCTCGGTGGTTTTACGGTTTTTAGAGACTTGCCTTCCAACAAATACTTATCGCGAAAGCAGCTTTCAGCGAAATTAGCCATGCTATTATGCCTGGTTTCCTGCAAGAGGGTTTCAGATATCCGCGCCCTCGATCTCGCGTGCCGTCGATTCTCTCCTGAAGGAGTAACCTTTACCATATCTAGACGGACCAAAAGTAATTCTACTTCAGTGTCTTATCCGGTGTTTCCAGATAATCCTAAACTGTGTGTAGTTCAATGTTTGAAAGCGTACGAGGTAAGTACTGCTGAATTCAGATCTGAGATGAATGGTCAATTGTTCATTGCTTTACAAAAGCCTTTTCGACCAGTGACCCCGGCCACCTTATCTAGGTGGGTGCGTTGGCTCATTGAAGAAGCTGGCATTGATGTTTCAAAATTTGGCGCCCATTCTGTGCGAGGGGCGATGGCCTCCAAATCTTTCTCCATGGGAATAAGTCTTTCTGACATAATGAAAGCAGCTGATTGGTCAACTGAGTCTACGTTTAAGACGTTTTATTATAAACCTATTTTGGATGTAGCGTCAATAGTGGTGGCTCAGCTTTGAACAAGCATAATCGGAGCCTCCGGTCCTGACATAGAATTAAAAATTTGCGAACATACATGACAAGAATTTTCAATTCTATTAAGGACAACGGAGGCGAGGATTATCCCACCCAGAGTTGTAGTATTACTGTCATGCACTATTGTTGATAATATTATGCATGTTAAAATCATTATACTGTATAAGATTTTTTCTTTTTCCCCCCCTTGTGGCTAGATGTCATAATTATGATCTCGTTGGGTTTTTACCGGTATTACGGATTCCTATTTCTGTTTCAGGTACAGATGGCAAATAAAGTCTATACCGCATTCACGTTGGTCAAAATGGAGTGTTGTTTTCTCCGGAGCTACATTGCGGGTACCAGCCGGTTATTCAGGAATGAAGGATTCGTCTTCACGTTCTGAAGTTGCAAGAATATGTTCGTCGTGAAGGACTCTTCCTCCAGGGTTACAGTTTCAAGATGAAGTTTTTCGGACTGAGTTGGTTTTGTGTGTACCGAGTTTAGGCAAAGAAAGAGGAAGTGGTTACCTCAGTTGTGCCTTTTACATGCTATACTCTATGGTTGTGGTGGGCACTGAGTGCTCATGGGATTTGTAGTTTTAAATAAAGAAGTTTTTTGATTGGCTGCTGAAAATAAAGCAAAGAAATGAGAAGCATAATCCTCGCCTCCGTTGTTCTTAATTGAATTGAAAATTCTTGTCACGTATGTTCGCAAATTTTTAATTCTAGGACTTGTAGTACTGTTTTATAATGAAATAAACAACACTACTGGTCTCAGAATTGAAAGAAAAAACCTGAACTGGAGCACTGCATCAAGCATGGACCTGGGAATGTTGGCAGAGCTGTGTAGCACCTCTGCTTTAAGAGATTTCACTCTATGGCCCAGATTTACTATAATTTTGCGTCAGGGTGTTGTCATGTTTTTGATGCTACTCTGATGCAAAATCTTTTGGATATTTACTAAGCCATGCAAAGCCCGATTTGCAGAGCTTTGTATGGCTCACTAAAAAAACTTTTCATCGGGGATGCAGCGCATGGGTGGAGCATGGGTGTTTCCCTGACTAAAGCCATGGATTTTGACACAAACCCAGATTTGCTAAAGTCAGTAAACTTGGGTTTGCACCACGTTGGTGCAAATACCCGAGAGAGGAATAGGGAGGAGAAATATCTTTATTTCTCTTCATTAGTTCCTCTTTCTATGTGTGCTGAGGAATGCAGCACACATGGAAAGAGGAACTAATGAAGAAATATGTCTCTAAGGATCGTCTTTGTGCATGAAGGTATCCCTTCCTGCACAAAAACAATCCTGCCCTTAGTGCAGGCACCCTTGTGCCATGGTGCAAGGATGCTTGTGTTTGCGCTAGGCAGCTACAAATGCACCAGCACTAGGACAGATGAAATGATCCATATCTTGCAAATGGCACAGTTTACCTCTCGCAAAAAGTAATACTGATGCACAGAATTCTGAACAATGGCAAACATTCACCCCCAGTACAGAGATCTGGGCCTAAATCTATCGTTCTTTTGCTCACCATGCCATTCCAGTTTAGACCCAGCCATTTCAAATCAGTCTTGACACTGCTCCCCCTGGTAACAGTCCAGCCCGAACTGCCAGGCCAGGTCCTCAACAGACCAGAAACAAGCATGCTGGGACCGGTTTTGGGGTATCACCCCTCATCATCAACTCATAATATGCTTGGCAGTGCAGCAGCTGCACTGCCAGCATGTTGTGGCCTCAGATCGCTGCAAGACCTCAAGGGATCACGGATCCCTGGTGGTAGCAGCGGTTCTATGATGGTCCAACTGCCAAAGTCATAATAGGGCGGTCGAACCGCTGGTGTGGTGGTTGCGCACCGCCACCGTGGGTTTTGGGGTCCATCAGACCGCCAAACCCATAATCAGACCCTAAGTACAGTTGTCATCAGTTCATATACACAAGTCTAAAACCAACAGTAAAAGATTAATATTTTAAATGGGCAGTTCATCAATTCGCCATTCAGATAAATTAAGGTATAGCACTGGTACCCTTCTTGCTCACATCATGTATGAGTGTGCTAAGATATCTGCAATCAATTCGTCAATTTGCCGTACAGATTACATTGTGCTATAGCACAGAATTTCCTTCTCACTATCCACGTGGAAGGTGCAAATTTTGTTACGTTATAAACGATTGCTTCATCAATGATAGTTTTTAAAAATGTCAGCGCTTCTTCACACTGTCTAGCCCGATCACCGGCACACAGGTAAAAACCATTTCCAACATGGGGTGACATATGCATTACAGCAAAAGACAAATGTGCAACCAATGCAATCTCTGTTCTACAAGCTGGACATCTATTACTAGCACAGTATTTCTTACCCCATCATATGCAAAAGCTATTAGTGGGCAGAATCTCGTATCCAAATTTAGCATATAACTGCTTAGCCATTGGGCATTGTATGTTGTCAAAAAAGGCTCGAATAACGGTATACATTTATGATCAAGGAGCCTGTCAGTCAAGTTACCCGATATACATTTGCGCAGCTCTTCTTCACATAGATAGAGCTTGAATTTTTCTTTAATGGCCGACAAACACCGAGGGCCTCATTTACAAGGCCCCTAGCGGCACTCCGGTGGCGCAATGTGCCGCAGCATATTTGCAAGGTCACGCAAAGCCACTTTACGTGACTTTTCATGGCCTTGTAAATATGTGCCCCTTTCACTTAGAACACTACATGAAAGGAGCATTCCATGGGTATTGCTGTGGGTGCTCCCATGCAACACCCCTGGAATCTGAAGCACTCCCAGATTTACTAAGAATCGGAAACCTGGGAATGCGTCAGATTCTAACGGTACCCCAGGGCTAGCGTTAGGGAGGTGCAACGAGGAGAAATATCCTTATTCCTCCTAGTTTTTATCTCTTTCTATGTGTGCTGCATTCGGAAAACACCTCTCGTGATTGTTTTTGTACAGGAAGGTGTCCCTTCCTGCACAAAAATAATCACCCTACAACGCAGACACCCTGCACCATGGCGCAATAAGCAAATAATCAAAAGAGAATGGATCACTTGTGCACGGAGCAAGCACAAGTCGCAGGAAGGATTCCTCAGAGTGAGGAAATTGACTCCGCCCGTATCCCGACGGAGCCTAAAATGGCATAAATATAAGTTGTAGATACAGCTCATCTAAAAACAGCCAATGTGCTAATAGGCACACATAGAAGAAGGGTAAGTGTATTACTTACCGTCGCACGTCACAAAATTGTTACGTGCTACTTTTGGTCCTGAAGAAAGCCCCCCGACCCGACTGGGCACAGAAAGGGCTGAAACATGTCGACCACTCATGTTTTTTAGTAGGTGCTATGGAACAGTAGACCTTCTATTTACGCACCACCTTTTCTTTTAACCTTTACCCCATTATCAACACAATAAATTCTAGTTTGATGAATGGAGGTAATCTTTAAACGCACTTCACGTTCACCCTCACTATCTCTGATCACTACTGTAAATACCAGTTGGTCTCCTCCAGGTGGAGGAAAGCACAATTAAAGACCCGATGATGATGCTTTTCATGTAACTATCTTAGCGGAAAACCAAGATATACCGCTCTTACGACTTACACGTGAATGAGGGTTTTTTAAGACGTCTAAAACTAAAACCCAAGACCCTGGTTTCTAACAGGACATGTGATGCATTCTCTTTTGATTATTTGTTTAATTTATTTTAGCCAGGGAATTCTTAAATGGTGATTTGAGCGCAGTATTTCTTCAAGGGCTTGCCTATATGCACCTAGCTCCTCTGTTTGCCACAATCTGCGCCAGTACAAGAGTGTTCTTAGTTTAATCGTACGAGCAATCGGATGCCATCCTCTGGCCATTAGCAGTGGAAGATAAGGATCACTGTGTGAAAGATTTTTTAATTATGGCAACCATCTATTTTTCTCCACTGTTAACCTAGTATCAATAACGTGACCCCATAACTAGGATCCATATAAAGCTGTCTTCTTGGGCTTAACGTTATATATATTTGAAAAGCTGGTGAAATTGTCCTTGTTTTTGTTTTCTTGTATTGTTTAAGAATGGTTATAGATTGATGCTGCAATCTTAATGCACTTTCTTTTAATCTATTGCATCCAAGACACAGTGCTTGTCAAACTACCGCCAAGGTAATCAAAATCTGTGACATGCTCAATCATTTCATCATGTGCTTTAATGTGGGCCTTCTTGAATTTATAAGGGTTAAGGGACATATATTTGGCTTTTGATGTATTTAACCCCGGCGCTCTATCTGCACAAAACATCAAAAAGCAATCAACCACAGCCTGCATACCTGAAAGAGTTTTTGAAATTAGGATCGTGTCATCTGCGAATAGCAGTGCTGGTATATTTGGGTCCCTATTTTTGGTGCATTGTTGTTAGTTATATCTGAATATTTTACTACATCATGTATTGATAGTGCAAAAAGAGTCAGGCAAAGACGCATCTCTGCCAAACTCTCTCCTCAATTGTGATGCGGCTAGTCACTTCACCCTTGTTGCCCCATCTCACCCGGGCTTATTTAGTTTTATGTCAGCTATTAGTGTCGATAGAATGTTATCAGGGTCACCCATACTGCCCAGGACGATCCAGAGTTTATAGGGAGGAATCAGGTCAAAAGCTGACCTGAGATCGACAAATGACACATATAAATCGCCCTTTGCCAATGTCACAGTTTTCCAATATATTGAACAGAGTCTGGCCAGTGGTACTGATTCTGGGACAAAGCCCTGCTTGTAGATCCAACAGTATCCTATTTTTGTACGCCCACTTTGTAACTTTCCCCAGTATCTGCAAGCTATCAATCAAGCTAATGGGCCTGTTCTTGCGTGGATCCTCGTGACTGCCCTTCTTGTAAATCAGTATGATTTCAGCGTCGCGTCAAGATTTAGGTAGCTCAGAGCCCTCCAGAATACCATTTGTGAGCTTGTTCAAACTTCTATGCCCAAACACAGGGTTCTGAAGCGTACAGATCACCCCAGTATTCGATCCGGCCCAGGTGCCTTGCCACAAGTTATCCGATTAAAGGCAATGTTGGGCTCTTCTGTGTAATCACTAGAGGACTTGATGTTTCTTTTGACACCTGTAAATTGGTACCTACTATCCCACTATGGACCTTATTAATTTCCTAATAGTGTTCAACCCATGCCTGAGGCTGGACATGAAAGTTAAGAGATGACAACGTCCGTGGGCTACTACATGCCAGAACAATTTGTTGCCCCCCACTCTAGCTGCTATGGCCAAATCAAGCCGCATTTCGTTCTCCCATTCAGACCTAGCTGCTGCTTGGATACACTTGTAGTTTTCCCTAACTAATTTTATTTCCTCACAATCTTTATATATAATAAAGGCTGTAAGGGCCGACTTAGATTTGCTACACCGCTTATTGAATCAAGAGGGTTGGGCTCCCTGTTTAGGTGCAGACTTACATTTCCTAGCAAACATTTCTTTTAAAGCGTCAAACAGGTCATTGTGGGCCATCAAAGTGCGGTTGGTTTCCTCAACTATTTTACCCGCATTTGCCATTAGACCTAATGCATCTGCAACTTGATTATAGATTTGGGACATTAGATATGGGTGGCTTTTCACACACGCTTGTTATTTGAAAGGTTCAACTCGCCATAATGTACAGAATTTGGTTCTATGAAATGACATAACAAATATGCTTGCATCATAAGATGAAGAGCATTATGATCACTATCGCCCTCTGTAGCACCACCACGTCCTTCATATAATGCCAGAATTTGAGGTCTAACATGATATAATCTATCCTACTTGACTGGTTTATCCTCTTAAAGGTATGGGCACTAGCTAAATCTGAGGGGGTACGGCCATTACAGCCTCTAAGCCCTAGATTAACGGTGATTCCCAATGACTGGGTTGGAAGAGCCGTCCCTGTTTATGGGTGGGAGATCTAATCACAGGATTCCCCACTTGGCATCTTCGTCCTCTGTGATGACAATCTCAGAATTATCAAGGGGTTCAAAAGTGACATTAAAGTCGCCTGCAACAATTAATGTTCCCCTTCCACATAGGACTCTAGCTGAGATATTATTTCTGACTCCATATTCTTTCCAGCAGTCCTATTATAGATATTGAAGATGCGTAGATCGTTACCCTCAGGTGAGCTGATCTTTAAACCTAGGATATCAAGGGAGTTAGACACAGCCACTTAAATCTGCAATCCAATGAGGTTTTCACCCAGATTACAAGCCCCCAGATGGTCTCCCTCGACCTTGTGAAACAGCATCAACATGATAATTAATAAAGCCAGATTTATGAACCGGGCACATACACCAGGTCTCCTGGAATAAGCATAGACCA